>JAQIFY010003982.1:0-12128 GCA_028533085.1 Varecia variegata
TAGATATTTTATTTTCTTTGTTGCTATTTTGAAGGGTATTGAGTCCTTAATTTGGTTCTCCATTTGACTGTTGTTGGAATATATGAATGCCTCTGATTTGTGTGTATTGATTTTGTATCCTGATACTTTACTGAATTCATTGATAAGTTCCAGGAGTCGGTTAGTTGAATTCTTGGGGTTTTCCAGGTATAATATCATATCATCAGCAAAGAGTGAGAGTTTGATCTCTTCTTTCCCTATTTGGACTCCCTTGATTCTGCTCTCTTGCCTGATAGCTCTCGCAAGGACTTCCAGTACTATGTTGAAAAGTAATGGAGACAGTGGGCAATGTATTTTATTTCTTTTTCTTGCCTAATTATTGTAAGACTTCCAGTACTATGCTAAATAGAAGCGGTGAAAGTGGGCACCCTTGAGTGTTTTCCTCACCTTAAAGGAAAAGTTTTCAGTCTCTGGAAGACTATTTTTAAAGACAGAATAGTCTTAAGTGACATATACTCACCTAAGTGTAGGACAATAAACAAATTGAATTAGGATAGGAGTAGTTTGCCTATTAATGATGTCATTAGCCCAATGACACAGAGGTCTTTTAAAACTCAAGGATTGAAGTAAAGCAAATTTCAAACAGCTTTTACAGAAGCAACCAGGATATTGCCTTAGAATACATTTTCTAAATGTCTACATTCATAATTTATTTGGTATAATACTGGGTTACTTGGAGTATATACATTTTTGTTCACCTTAACTTCAAAATAGTGCTCAGTGTAATTATTAATAAAACTTACCTTAGTAAAATGTAGCATCCCAGCCACACAGTGTACACATATTGCATTTGCTGCATCATAAGAGATTCATCTTAGTTCCTTGAGGGCAGATTTATACTTTAGGGAATAGTGTTTTTCACTTTTGTTAAAATCTCTGTAAATCTGAGTAGATAATACACCAACTGGAAGATTACTGCAATGTAATAAGATGAAAGCACACACCTAATCACTGTTATTAATATGATTTCTTAGTTTTATACTTTTGCAAACTTTGCTTTGTCTATGTGTATGTGAGTGCACAGAATGCCTCAGCATCACCACTGGCATAACTCTCAAGATAAATCAGAGCAATTTTATTTGGAAAGGTCATTATGAAAAAAATTGTTCTTTGAGGGATGAGGAATGGTTAAAATTTAAAGATGATGTGATTAAATTTTTAGAATTGAATGAAAATGAACTTCTGGACTTAGCAAAGAAAGCTGAAAAGAATGATTTGACTTAGCATATTATAAGTGCCAGTTGACCTTGTTAACACATTTGAAAGCAATATTTTATTATTCTCAGAAGGATGCCAGTGTTGCGATAATGCTTCACTGGCTGAAGGCCATTTCAGAGTATTAGACTTTTGCTCTCTTGGAATGCTTTATGAGAGGCCCCTTGTTCATATCATGTAGTTGCCTGAATAAAAAAAAATCATACCAAATTTCTTCTTATTTATTTACAGAGTTTTGCATGCACAAAGTAATTCATTTCAGATACTATTTTTTCAGCTGACTTAGGCAATTGAATATCTTGCTTAAACACTTATCAAATTTACCAATGAAATCCATTTCCTCTAAAGAGAAACTAACAGGAAAGCTCTTCTTATTAAAATATGTAAAATCTTACCATGGAAGAAAAAGCTACTATTCAGTTAAGTTGAATCCAATACCCATTTGTTAAGCACCAGTAACTTTTTAGACATTGGACAAACTGACTCAGAGATAATAATATTAATTAGGTAATAAGTACACTCAGAACGAATAGTATGGAAATTAAATAAAGCACAGAAAAAAGTATTAAAAGGATCAAATTAATATTGTGAGAGAAGAGCAAAGGTGCTCTTTTACCAAAACATCATGAGACACACACGAACTACTGAGGCATTTATATAAGGTAAACTTGAACTCTTAGAAAAGACATTGGGCTTTGTGGTCAATACCATATGCACCTACCAGTTACAATAGTGCAAGCATATAGATAAAAATCTTAGTCAATAATAAATCATTTTACAAAGATGGTCACTTATGATCATGGTTATGATTATTATTATGATAATCTTCATTTAATGGATACATCATATACCTCTCTTAGACACAGCAAGGAAATAAAAACCAGAATTTCTCAATTTCTTAATGATCAATGGAATATTTTTTTTTAAATAAAATTACAGTAATGATCTGGAACTTTCTTTTCTTATCTGCAGATGCAGGCCAATGACATTTGTCCGATCACAAAGAAAGGAACACTGTCAGAGATGTTATATCAGCGTCTTCACCAATACTGTAGCCTCTAAAATAACTTTTTAAATTTCTTTATATACCATTTTGATTTTTCAAGATGAGTACTTTAGTACTGTGGATTCTATGATAAGGCAGGCTAAAAAGGGTCTTGATGGTAAACTGTAAAATAAATAAAACTGTTAGTCATGGCATGAGACAGGACATTTGCAAGAAAAAAATCCATTAAGTACAAAAACTGTACAAATCAGGGAAAAATCCACCACGACAGTGAGGCCTAGTACCGGCTTGCTGCCTTGAAAAGGTATGATGTATCAAAATGCCATTGGTGTATGCTATTGTGAAGTGATAAAGAAACTGGTCTAACAAAACAACAAAAATGTGTGAGGGGGCTTCAAAAAGTTTGCAGAAAAATGTAATTAAAAGAGAAAAATAAAAAAATACAAACTTTATTTCTCAACATAAGCATCATCAAGTTCAAGACACTTTTGTAAGTGTTGAGACCAGTCATTTAGTCCATTCTTAAAGAACTGAAGGTCCTGGAAATTTTACAATGTCAGTGCAATCTTTCTTACATTATTAACTGAAGGGAAATGAGTGCCCTTTAGAGGTTTCTAAAGATTAGGAAGCACAAAGAAGTCATTAAAAAAAAAATCAGGACGGTAAGGTGAATACCTAATATTTTCCATCAAAACTCTCACAAAATTGCCCTCGTTTGATAAGAGGAATGAGCAGGATCATTGCTGTAATGGAAAAGGACTCTCTACTCTCTAGTTGAGCTTTTCTGGGTGTTTTTCTGCTAACGCTTTAGCTACCTTTTTCAAAGCACTCTCAATAAGCAGTTGTTATCATTCTTTGGCCCTCCAGAATGTCAACAAGTAAAGTGCCTTCAGCATCCCAAAAAGCTGGTGCCATGATCTTTGCTCTTTACCAGCCCACTTTTGCTTTGACTGGACCACTTCCACCTCATGGTAGCCATTGCTTTGACTGTGCTTTTCCTTTGGAATCATATTGGTAAAGCCATGTTTCATCTCCTGTTATAATTCTTAGTAGAAATGCTGCAGGATCTTGATCCCATGTGTTTAAAATTTCCATTGAAAGCTCTGTTCTTGTCTGCAGATGATCTGGGAGCAACAGTTTTTATACCTATTGAGTGGAAATTTTGCTCAACTTTAATTTTTCTGTCAGAATTGTGCCAGATGAACCAATTGAGATGTCTATGGTGTTAGCTATTGTTTCTGCTGTTAATTGTCAGTGTCCTTCAATTAGGGCATGAGCAAAGTTAATTTTTTTCTTGGAAACTGATGTGGATGGTCTGCCCCTGCAGGCTTCTTTTTCAACTTCATCTCACCCCTTCTTAAAACAAATTATCTATCTGTAAATTGCTGATTTCTTTGGAATGTTGTCCCCATAAGATTTACATATAGCATCAATGACTTCCACCCCATCTTCACCATAAATTTGATGTTCTTGCTTCAATTTTAGTAGAATTTATGTTGCTCTGATAGGGGCCCTTTGCAAACTGATATCTTATTCTTCTCAATGCCTCAAATTAGATCCTGTTCAGATATGTTATAACAAGTTAGTACAAATTTATTTTGATACAAACAATTTTGAAATCCATGCATTTTTTTCATAATGGATTTTCCATGAATTTTTCAAAGACCTCTCACGTACATGGTTATGCATAACTAGTTAAGTATGAAGCACTGAGTCTTATACCTCTACTTTACATTAGCATGCTTAGTTTAGAATTATTTTTGTTACATCAACATTTTCATATCTGTATGATGCTATTCTTTTTCAATACCTATTGTTCTTGATTATCACACTTTTACCATTCCTTATAGAGATCAAAATATTTTTTTCCATTTTTTCTCTTTCCTTTTTTGAAACATTAATTTTATGCCCTTTTTCCTCTCATAAGCTGTGATCAGAACTATATCATGTGCAGTCCATATTAAACTAGTTTTCCCAAGTGTTAAAAATAAACACAAAAAAATAAAGATATGAAACTAACATACACTTTGCACCTGAAAAATTCTACTGTCTATGGCAACTTACTAAAATATGTAGCAAGAATAACAAAAATAATTAACAACAAATACATTAAGAAATCAATGAAATAGATGTTTATGTTTTTGATCTTCACATACATTATTGGCACAGTATAGAACAAGATGATAAGGGTTATTTTCTCAAAATAAGCTAAAAAGCATTAAAATAGCTATCATAAGTTTGAGCAAAGAGGGCAAAATTTCTAAATTGACCATTTACATTTTCCCTATACATTTCTATCCTGATCTTATTCTTAAAGATTCTATAGAATCATAATTTGATATGAGTTCACTTGTTTCTTGCACATATTGAACACATATTTTGTTGATTTTGATCACATGAATTATACCTTGAGATGCATATCTTATGCATCATATTTGACACTCTTGAATTTTAGTTCCATGGAAACAAAATCTCCATATCATTTTTTACAGCACAGACAGCGATTTTTTACAAAAGGGATATAAATAGACTGTTCTGTAACACAAGGTTTTGCACTGGGAGCAACAATTTGTGAGCCAGTAATCTTTTCTGCACTTCTCCATTTGACAATTGCTACAAAACTTTAGGGCATGTGCCCTCGAATAATATGAAAATATAATCACCAATATGTAAAAATCTTGAAATTTTAATGGTTTTTATCCATGAGGAATGATTATCACTTTTGATATTTGATGAAAAATCTTGACCACTGTTCATTCTAGTAAATTTTGGTTTCAGCTTTACTAAATAATCACAAGCCATGTTCAGACTGGTGCTTTTTACAGACTATCAACAAGAAGTCTCAAAGCCTTCTTTAGATAATAGTTTGTAAATTCCTATGCTTCTCCCAAATACTTACCTTTATCTTACCACAGTGGCTCAATAACTAAAAGCCTAGTTGCTAGGTTATCTCTTTATCATTTTGCATGAGTATTAAGATCATATGCAGTCTTATAATTAATTAGCATTTTGTTTCTTTAGTTTCACTTTGAAAATTACAGAATTGCCCCACCATCTAAACTGAATGGAACAAGAACATTTGTCAGTTTAGATTTCGTTGGTAGCATGGGGTAGCAGATCAGTGGGAGCTCCTGGAACCAACTAGATCCATTGGAGCATGGCTATACTTACTAGGCATCATATAATCATCTGTTGCAGTGTGTGTGCTTACAAGGCAGAGCACAGCTTAGAGAAATTGATAATAGGAATTCACTCCAAAATGGCAGGAATTCAGAAGTTAGACTCCATCTTTGAAAGGAGCCCAATCATAATTTGACTGTTGAATGAAAGGAAAGATAAGAGATGGCATGACCTGCTTAATTTGACTTTCATAAAAAAATAATCTATTGTCTAGGATGCAAACACATGTGTGTATTGAAAACTATTCAGAAATAGATTAGGAAAATATTTGCATTTATGACAAGAAAATAGAACCAACCGATTGCCTTATCTATGTGTTATTGCTTGAATATAGTAGCATGTACCTAAAAAATTGAGCTATTGTCCTTTACAATTAATTGAGCAAAATGTCACCTAAACATTATATTTAAATCATGTTATGTTAACAAATCCAAACCACTAATTGTACCTGTACAGGTTATCTTAAATCCTTAAAGATGTTAATTTAAACATTGTATTGAAAACAAAGCACTTGAAAATTAGACTTTCTAGGAAAGGTGGATTGTGTAATATTTGTTTTTGGCAAATTTGGTCTTTTGGCAAAAAGGCTGGCAAGTTTTTTTTTTTTTTTAATAGACAATTTAACAGAATTGTATTTAGAGAGATCAATCTAGATTCACAAAAGTGAATCAGCATTTCTGCAGAATAGTTAATTTAGCAACTGATGTGTAATTGATAAGCAAACTATTATTACTGCATTTTATATTATATGAAATTGAAATATAATATAAATGTATTACAGTGAGATTCTCTGCTCTGTAATTGGATTTAATAAAATATTTTGGAGTGAAGTAGACTTAACGTTGATCAGAAAATAAAAGAAAATTAAAATGCTCTTTAAATTGTACTGTAGTTTCACATAAGCTTGAGCAAGTTGTGCAGTAGAACTCACCCCTACAATAGTTCCACATCATTTAACCCTGTGGTCCACAGAGAATGCCACCAAAATTGGCTGGGAAATGCTTCCATCATAGTGATATCAATTGGTTATTAATTAGTTAATGGAGGGAAGAGGATGAAATTGAGCTGAGATCCTATTAGTGTTTTGTACTACATTGTGTGGCCAACATCTTTAGATTGCCGCCATGGGATTTTTTTTTTTTTTTCTGTTGTTGTTTTAAGAGGATATTATCTCTTTCCAAATCTGGGATACTTGAATTGTATGCTATACTATTGCATTCTACTTTGAAATATTAATAGGTAGTTTGGGGAGTCTCGGGTAAATGTAGATGCTCAGCATTTGCACATTAAGCTTCTTTTTCTTGAACTAATGCACCCTTTGGTCCTTTTAAAGAAATTCACCATTTGAAAATATTGAATCTTCAGTATTAAAATATTTGCTTCAGAAAAACATAATTTGACTTCACTCAGACTTATCTGATGCCCTGTTTATTTTCCTCCAAATATATCACGTATAAACATTTCTGGTATTGCTTCTCTGTTTTCAAAATTTAAAGCCTATTTAGACACTTGCATTAAAAATGTCAAGCAAGCTGAAGTCACCGAATAGATTAAATATTTGTTTCTGTTAAACAATAAAAAGGTCTTGGTTTTTTTCCATAGTGGGCAAATGCTTTCATAGATATTCAAATGAAATGCATTCTCTTTCCAAGAACATTCAAGAGAATATGATATTAGTCTCTTCCCTCATGGGATACACCTTTTTTCAATAAAGATCGTGCCATACTGGACAGCTCCCAGTTAATCACTTCCTTCCTTCTCAGAGATGTTTTTTCTTGTATTCTGCTGAGTGAATTGAGGTCAATATGCAAGCGCTTCCCAAATTTTGCCTCTTGAAACATTTTTCCCTTCTTTCTCATACTTTCATTCTGTCACAGTTTCAGAGTATGACAGGCTTCTATTTCTGTTCAAGACCAACCCTCCAACGAAGCTCCTTGTTTCTTTCCCGGTTATCCCCTCTGGGACTCTTCAAACATCATTCCCCACCTTTTCCTACCTTAGATCTCCACTGTCCTTTACAAAAGCACACCACCCAGCATTTTATAACTAATAGACAAATAAATGCCAGCAAAACCCACATTCTCAAGCCTTCTGTACCCTATCCCCTTCTGGTTGTCATTCAAGTATTTTCAACACTACTTATACATACACATATTTGAGGGACAAAAACAAATAGAATATTTATTTACAGTTCTTTTTGTCTTTAGTCTTACAGAATACACCCAAAACAACTGTTTTCCGAAGTTAATTAGTTCAGCTCTATTCTCCCTTGTACCTTCTTCAATATGAATTTATCATTAATTTGTAATACAAGTAGATTCCTTTTCACCATCCACATTCTCTCTTGGATTCTCCTGACGCCCTTATTGATTCTTTTTTTATTTGTATGCTATAGAACTTATGGCATTCAGTTGTGAGGGATTTGACAAATGTCAGAGTCACGTATCCACCACAGTAATATACACAACTGTTCTGGAACCCCAAAATTTTCCCTGCGCTAAGTCTTTCTGGTCAAACCCTCCCCCACTCCAAATTCCTGCAACCTCTGATCTGATTTCCATCCCTATACTTTTGCTTTTCTGGTTGTAATATAGAGGCAATCACACAATATGTACCCTTTTGTGCCTGAGTCATTTAACTTAGCAAAATTCTTTTAAGAGTCATTTATGTAGTTGTGTTCAACAATAGATAATTCCTTTATCATTAATAAGTAGTATTACATTTCATGGACATAACATGGTTTGTTTATCCAGTTACATGATGGAGGAAATCTGTGTTTTTTTCCTATTTATTGGCAATGATAAATAAAGGGGTCACAGAAATGTGTATGAATTTTTATATGAAAATAAGTTTTTATTTCACCTGTGTAAATACCTTTAAGTGAAATATGTGGATAATATGGCAAATATATGTGTAACTTTAAACAGCCTACTTTTTTTCTACAGGAGCTGTTCCATTTTGCATTCTCACTGGCAATGTATGAAAAGTCTAGTTGTGCCATATCCTCTCTAGCTCTTTTCTCCCAAGTCATTGTGGTTCTGGCTTAGTGCGCCTAACGAATAATGATATCTATTTGTTCGTGGGTATGTTTGTCATCTGTGTATCTTCTCTGGTGGTGTGTGTTTGCTAAACAGAATAGCAGAGACTGAAGCAAATAGTTTTTGACTGGAAATGGACACATCTTTTCTTCCACCAGGCTTTTAGTGTGGGCAGCTAGAGTTAATCTAACTAGGAGTTTGAAGTTTATTGTTATTGTGTTTACACTCAGTGCACCCCAGGTTTTAAATTTATTTAGATATACCTGGCATGGCAGGAGCTGATTTACCTGAGTTTCTCCCCTCAGTGTCTGTTCTACCCTCAGCTTTAGGTATTTCTTGGTACTACATACCAGAGAGGTCTCTTGCAAGGTATTTGGTGCTAGGTGATTTTTAGATTGAAGATCAGTGTGTGGGTGAGAAGTGTATTCTCTGTTGTTTTGATCAGGTCTTTGTTTTAGGCAGGAACCACATCTGTTGGTTTTGAGAGCTGGCATTCTCAGTGCTCCTGCCACAGCCCCTGCCATAATTCTGAGCCCCAAAGAAGGTTTTGTTTCCTGTTCCCTTTCATCAGCTGCAGTGCACTTTCACCCGTGTCCTAAAAGGCAACAGTATCTGAGGCCCTTATGTCCATAGATTAAGGCTTTTGTTCCATAAGTAATAGTGGAGATAGTACAACCAATACTAAGTGGAGCTCAGCTATTCCCCTCACCAAATACTGTGTTAGGGAAGAGAATTTCTCAGTATGCTCCTATCTTCATATATAAATAACTTATATACTATATTAATAATATGTTGATAATATATATGATTTATATATTTATTTGCTTTATTAACATATGCATTAATATTACTGTTAGTAGTAGTAGGAGTAGTGTTCATGTAACCTGGTAGAATTGGTTGGAAAAAAAAAATCACATCAGAGAGTGCAGACTCTCCTACATTTGCAATCACCAGAACCTTCTCCCTCTCTTTCATTACACAGTTGGCTATTCTCCACCAATTTGCTAATTACCCTAAATGAACTCTTCTTACTGGTGTCTGGTTGCATCCTTCACAGGTAACTCAGTGTTCATGTCTAGTTATTCCTGTAGGAGCCTGAATCTCCTTAGACTGGGGGCTAGTTCACTGTCCTATGACCTCAGAACTCTGTGATGGGTTTGAGAAAGTTATGAACTAGGTGTTTGCCTTCGTCCTCCTCCTCCTTCTCCTCCTGCTCCACCCTCCTCTCCCCCATCTCTCTCTCCTTCTCCCTCCTCTCTTCTTCTTTCTCTCTTCTGTTAGTATTGTTAGGTTGCAAGAAAGTCTCTTTATAGTTTTCTTCTTTTCCAAGCTGAAATAAATTCCCTGATTTTAAGATATATTTAAATATATATATTTTTTCCCTGACCTGAGGATACTGCAGTAGAGCAGATATCTCTCCTTACCATGTTGAGTGTACATCTAGTCTGCCTGGGTTTCTAGCAAGGCTCCATTATTTGTCAAGTGTGTGACCTTAGTCAATCAATATTAATATTAATTTAACTAACAATTGGTAATAATCATTGTCCTTGTTCATTTTGTTTCCATTGTTCATTTGATTCTACTTGGCACCTAGATTAGCTAAAATACTTTTCACCCTTGAACTACCAAATTAGAGTCATTTCCCTTCCCTTCTCCCAAGGCAAAATTAATTACTTCTGGGCTCCCAAAAACCCTTTATCTAATTTTAAAACATCCACTTAGCACATTCATTAGCTATAAGTTTTTATGTCTTCTGTTCCACTGCGTTGAGTAGACCTGTGGGATGGGTTGGTCTTTGAATGCTGACTATTGCATAATCTAGAATACTATGATGTTCAATTATTTTTTGCTTTCACTATTTTACCAATAATGTTCCTTACATTGGTGTCTTTCCATTATTTTTTAACTGATCACATTTAAATAGTATCATATAAACATCCTCTTTTCTTATATAACAGTTGGAATTTAGGTAAGGGAAATAGGTCAGACCCACACCTGATCGCCACTGGATTCTACAAAGATCTACAACCGTGCAATGAGAAAAAAACCTTCTCATTGTAGAGGTACACAATATCATTCTCCATATTTATAGGATCAAAACTTATATTGCTATGCATAAACAATTTTCTCCTGCTATTTTTTTTATTTGCTGGCAAAATGAACAAAATAATAACAAACCATATCAAAAACGAACGTAAAATCATGCTAGATCAGGCAGAATTACAATTACATTTTACCATTATTTGTTGCAAATGTTTATATCTTTATGACTATTTGTCAAAATATCTTCCATTTTGTTAAAATCTGATTCAGTTTATATTCTACCCCATTCAAAAAAATGACTTGTGACAACTTTTATGTCTTTTCACTATTTTCTCTAGCTACACATATTCATCTTTATATTCTAAGTTGCTAGGATCCTCTAGACATTTTTCCTTGGAGAAATTTCTCTCATGAGAGAATACTTTTCAGCATTCCTCTTAATTTCTGCACAAAAGTAGTGCTGGGAATGATAGTATTATACAACTGCAGAACAAGTCTATAGGCCTATTTCATCAGTAATTACAACACGATTATATTTACTACCATGAAAAAAAAAATGCCATCGGATGACCAATTTGTGCATCCTATTATCCCACTGGAACACTGGTGTCCTATGACTGTGGAGTTGCGGAATTAGTAGCACAGAGTTGCAATTTTTAGCATCCCATATTTAAAACTATTACCCTTGGCTTGCTACTTCAGGGTTAAAATTTTCCAGTATAAAAATGGGGTTATAGAAAAAGAAATGAAGAGTTTTCATAGACAAGAATTATGAACACCTTCCAGGAATAACATTAAACATTATCCCACGCTGTCAAATGTCAACATTTTGACACCATGGGAAAAAGCATGGAACATTTTCCACCCCATCAAAATTTTGACATTTTTCAAAAGACACATTCACTGAAAACACTAGTTTTGCCCATGGAAAGATACTGTGCATACAATATATTAATACTAAGGGAGGCTTTAGTCAGAAAGAATGAAAATAAGAGAAACAGATGACATCTGAGATCATCACAGAGAGTTACAGAGTACAAGTAGTACATTGAATGTGACAATTTAGAGGCTGTGTGACAATTATATGTTAATACCTTAAGGGAGAGACATATAATTAGCTCTCAATCAACTGTGGTAATAACAAAGTATAAATAGGAAAAATAACCTCAAAACTAAATCCTGATTTTTCACTTTCATGGAGTTTTAGTACCATGAATAGCTATATACAAGAAAGGAAAGGAAAAAATCAAAAAAGCAAACATTAATTCTGAGGGTTTTTTTTTTCATTTTCCTATCTCATTTTTCTAATAAATTTAAAACAAAAGATGAATAAGTGGTAGGAAGAATATGGAGGACAATAATCAGCCTTCAAATCATCAAATAATGTACCTCTTTTTTTCCTCATTATAATATCAAAATAATATTTTTTAAACAATGGTAATTTCCAACTTTACTGATAAATATTCAGTAGCTTTCTGCAAAAGTATACTACAAAATATCTGACTGAAACTTTTCAAAAGTTTCTCATTGTGTGTTTTTATGCCCAGAAGAATCATTTGGAAGTAAACAGTTTTCTGATATAGACTTTAATAGCATCTAAAACTATT
>JAQIFY010003983.1:0-12128 GCA_028533085.1 Varecia variegata
CTAAGGATGATAGAAAACACCCGGGCATTTGATTGGCATACAGAGCTATTTAAACCAGTACCCATGATTGATTGCCTACCTCTGCACCTCTGCTTGTTGGAGCACTATTAGCATTTCCCAGCAATTGTGTGCAGCTGAAAACATTCCTAAGTAACACAACCTTTAGTCTCACTCAGAAGCCAGAAGAGCATTATTCCAGAATTCAATTCCATTAAGTACAGTATATTTCCTATTGAATTTCAACCTCTTGGTAATGAGTTTTGCTTTTATGTTTGTTTTAGTTGCTTTTGTTTTTTAGGGGAGTCATCAGCGTGTAGAGTGTAACATTTGCCCTGTTAAGTCCAGAGCTTGTCTGCGGTGCCCAGATGGGTTAATGACTCCAGGCCATGACTGGACGGCAAGGCCGATGTCATGCCTTGCTTGGCTATTAGCTTTTACTTTATTGTCTAACATGCTCCATCTGTAATTAACCCTGTGATGTCGGTCTGGCTGATTTTTTTTGCTTCCTTTTTCGGTAAGCTGGGAAAATGATTCTCTTCTCTCTGTCCACTCCCAAGAAGTTTTATGGTTCCTAAGTTTGCAGGGTGTCAAGCTCCTCTAAGAAAACCATGTATGATCCCAGTGATATGCGCAGAGCTTTTTATAACTAGGTAAAAGAAAAACTTTTCTAACTTGCCTTCAGGAGCTTTCTATTCATGGTAGTCCATGGTCAATCCTGACAAGTAAAGAACAGTTTTATGAAAGAAATAATAGAATGAACGTTCATCTATTCCAGGGATTGGCAAACTGCAGCCCACAGGCCAAGTCTGTACTGTCATCTGTTTGTGTAAATAAAGTTTCATGGCAATATAGTCAAGCTCATTAGTTTATGAATCGTCTACGGATGCTTTCGTGCTACAGCAGTTGAGTCGAGTCGTTGCAACAGAGAATGTGTGAGTAAAGCTGAAAATATTTATTACCTGGCTCTTTACAGAAAAAGGTATGATCCCTAATCTATTCTGTTAATTCAGATTGTCAATGGCAGAGGTGCTAGATATGTACTTGGATATTGTCCTTTCATTCAAAACTCAGCTTTAGAAACATCCACTGTATTTATAGCACTTACATAATGTATAATTTTATTATTCCAGTCCTATGTGAAGGGATGATTGCCCAGGGAATTCAGAACATAATGACACCAAAACAGACAACATGTTTTATTAAATTCATAATGAAGATTACAGGCAGAAATAGTCCACCAATCTATCTGGACAATGGTTAGAATTGCACATTACAAACTTTGTCACAAACTGAAAATCAATCTAAAAGAATATTGTTGGCAAAATTTAGATCGGCAAAATTTAGCCTGGGACATTGGACTTACTATAGGGAAAGAACAAAACAAAAGGAAACTTTGGATCTAGCCATAAAAGAAAATCTTCAGTGGCAGAAGCTATAATCAGGAAAATTCGATGAGGGCAAAAGCTAATTGATTAATCAGATCTTTATTATAAATGGAAAAGAATTTATCCTGATGAAAATTACTTTTGAGAAATAAAAATGGAAAATGTTTCATTAATTAACTTTTAGAAGAATAAAAATGATTTAACTAGACTCTATAAAAATTGATTAAGAGATTAAATTGGCTTAATGGACTTTATTCCAGAAAATACTTTTTTCCAGTTAAAATTCACCATTAGTCACATAAATCTGAGTAAAATATTCTCATGCAAAAGGACACAGTCTCAGGTGTCCACAGTTGTTGGGGCAGTGCCTCCCTCGGTCAGGGGTGGCCTGGCCAGGCCCGGTGCTGTTTCCGTGTCAGCAGAGTGAGGCCCCGTGAGCGCAACGCCAGGAACACTGTTTCCAGGTCTGTTTTTCCCATTCAGACTCATTTGCACTTACGCTACCGCAGCAGTATGTCCCTGATCCCAACTCTGTGTGTTTGCTTTGGCACTCAGGGTTGGGGACAGCCAACAGCAAACAGTTCTGCTCACCATTTAATCAGTTTAGATAAGAAATGGCTGTCCAAATGGAAAAATGTTGTCACCCTTTTCCCACCGAAGCCCCGTAGTTGCGATGATATAAATACTGTCCTTGTGGGCCGGAGATGCTATCTCTTGCGAAAACTGAGTACCAGAAATAATATTTATTTAATGTTCAGTTCATCTTCTATGGAAAACATTGCAAAGAAATTTGGAAAGAGAAATATCAGTGAATGCCTTTCTCCTGCAAACGAGACAGAGAGGAGAATTCAGAGCCCAGCGGAGAGGCCAGTCCAGGCAGACTGCTAGGACAGGCTGCCAGGACAGACTGCTAGGACAGGCTGCCAGCCAGGGCCCTCGGTCACCTCCAGGGCCTCCTGCCAGCCAGCGCATGGCACTAGACGGCCGAACATCCTGTCTGAACATTGGTACGAGAAGCACCCACATCAGTTGCTTTGCTCATCTTAATGGTAAGAAGGACTGACTGCCTTGTGAATGGTCCACTGGCACTTAGCCCGAGATGTCACACTACGTGCTAAGGTGGGAGGGGCTCTATCTGGTTGTCACTTACAATGTTTGAAAAGAAAACAAGAGCTTAGCTGGACTGAGCACTTATATCACTTTATTATATGCTTAATCAACAGTGCCGAGTCTAACGGGTGAATGAATCTCTCCTATTTTCCTTTCCAAACACCTGTGCTCCACAACTCAGTCTTTTGTGTTTGTTATTGAAACTGAGAGAATCAGGCGGTTCCAGATGACCCCCCGCTCCCCGTATCTTCATCTCAGTCTTCCTCCCGTCTGCAGGTTCGTCTCAACCCCACGGCAGGACCTCGATGAGGAAAGCCAGACACCGTGTCTCCCCAGCCCTGCCCTTCTCGCCCACACTGTCCCCTTGGGTCTCCCAGTGCTTCCCGAGAGGACGCCTGGGCTAGCAGGGTGAGGAATCGGAATTTGGGTAAGAAATCTGGAAGTTCTCTGTCTCCTTTTCTCCTAAGGGGTCATGTGAATGGCGACCTTCTGGAGTCAAGGTTGCTATCTCTGTTGTCTACACCGAGGATGATGAGTGGCAGGATGTTCAGATCAGGTGGCAGGAAATTAGCACCCCAGCGGGCCTTGGAGAGCCCCCAAATCATACCAGCGGTGCTCAGGGTTGACCCTGACGCCTAGAAAGGGCTTTCTCTCCTCCTAGAGTCCAGACGAGAGGAAAACACGCTGACCGCAGCCCCTGCCGCAGACGTGAATGACACTTCCTTGCCAGGACTTGATTCTTTTACCCCCGTTGGGGCTCCCCCCACCCCAAGCCAGGGCAGGGAAACTGTCTCATAATACCAAGTCTCGTGCCAAATTGTACACACTGGGTGCCTTCCCCAGGGAGGCACCCACGCACCCGCCCTCACCGGGTTATTCCGTGATTGTGACCTAAAACCATCAATCAGACTCAGCAAATGTTTACTGAGCGCATATAAACAGACCACAGTTACAGAGGAGATTAGAAATTAAGCGAGAAAATAGTCTATACAGCTTTATGCTACTAAGTATGAAACCCTAAGTGAAGTGCACCATTTCCAGCAAAATTTAAATAACAAATATAAGCTCAAGAAAAAATAGAAACCTAAGTAAGTAACTAAGGAGGAACACAAAGTTCAGTTGAAGCTCTACCTCCCCAAAAGACACTATGCCTAAATGGAAAAACAGGAAGTTTTAATCACTTCTAAGGAATCAATAATTCTCATCTTTTGTGAAGAATTATCTATCGGGTGCCTACTCTGTATAAGGTGCTGACCCAGTCTGGGAACCATAAACTATCCCAAGTTTTTCTGCCTTCAAGGGTGTTGGTCACATTGGAGAGGTAATATCTGTACACATGAAGATATCACCAGCAACATAATAGCTACAATAATAAAATGCTGCCCCTACTAAGGACTTCTGATGTTCAGATTACCCTCCAAGCATTTCCTCTCTATGACCTCATTTGCATTCTTTGTAACAGGCTGTGCATCGAGGCCAGAGAAAGGGAAAAAGGTTAGTGTGTGCTCTCAACATGCATTTGTTTCACTCTTGCATTATAATCTCTTTCATTAAGGTCAGGGAACATATGACACATTTTTATATTCCCTGCAGCCCCAAGAGAAGACTTCCGGTCTCTGGGTGGTAGTGAGGACTAGATGAGTTAACAGTGAAAGCATGGGGCACAGAGCCCGGCACGCAGTCAGCCTGTGGGCGCATTAGCTGCTGTCACTCCCAAAAGCTCTGCCAGGAACGTGGTTGTCCCCTGGGGGATCCGGGAAGGAGAGTCAGGTACCCGTGGGGCTAACTTGGCTAGGCTAGCAGCAAACAAACATGCAAATGCGACCTGACCCTCCACCCCGACACCAACCCCCACGCCCAGAGCTTCTGCCTGGTGCAGTGTCTCACCACCCGCCCCGCGGGCGCCACCCTGCCCTTTGGCCCCACCCCGCACTCCCGCCTGGACCTTCATCCACACTCAGCGATGGCCTCCGGCCGTAACCACCTGCTGGCTCCCGGTAGTGTTCCCAGCACTAGTGCACACTGAAAGGACAGATACAACTTAAAAACAAGCGGCTTAATTCTCCAGTTTGAAAGTGAGGGAAGAGGTGCTCCTTCCCCTCCTGTCTCAGAGCACTTAGCTTGGGAGACCCGTGTTGTTCAAGGGTCAGCTGCATGTTCAGAGTATGCTGAGTTAGCACAGTGAATGCAGGCAGGTACCTAAAACCATACTGGGCACAGAAGACAGGTGCAAACAAATAATCGATCCATTAAAAGTCAGTCCTTTTTGCAAAAATTCCTTTTGATGGAAATGATACAATATTACAAGTTCGATCCTTTACTAATGATTTCCAAATACATTTTTACATGTTCACCTGGCCAAAAAAAAAAAAAAAATCATCTAAGGGTTGAATCTTGTGAAAGCAAATACCGTGAGAAATGCCAGAAGGAAACTTCAGTGAGGGCCTTTGGTTCCGAGGCCAGTTTTCTCACTAAATAATTTGTTTGCATTTACCTACACCCCAAAGGCTGTTCTCATTTGCTACAATTTAGTAAGTCACGCCAAAGTGTCATCCTCGCTTGTTAAAGTAGAAAACACTTGAAGAGTTTCCCCTGGAGAACTTGGCAATGAAGTTCAGAGGGGTGAACCCATCCAATGCTGTATAACTTACAGATGCATTTCCACAGCTGTTTCATCCTAGTCTCTGTCTGGTTGCTACATCTGGTTTGATGGGGCCGCTGTGAGGAGGACTGGAGTCGTCTTCATCTCAGCTGGTCTCCCCGAGTGACTCTCTTCCACCTGGAGACCATGTCTTAGACTTGTTCTGCCAGAAATTTGGAAGGCGAGAGACCGGCCCAGAAAACAGCTTGGGCTCTAGCTTTGTGACACTCCAAAGCTTAACTTAAGTCTACTGAAGCTTCTCTCCCATCTGCTGTCTTACGTTGGCACATGTGTCCTTCCTCTCCCTCTTATGGCTGGTCTGCTAACAAGTGGGGCCCTGGCACATACCGAGTCTGTGTGTGAGTGTGCGTGTGCGTGTGCGTGTGCGTGCGTTATACTGGTTTTGTTTAAGTCTCTATGCTCGGTTCACAATAGCCATAGCCAGATGCACCCCAAGTGTCCATCAGTAGGAAAATGCAAAAACAAATGTGGTCTACCCACACAATGGAATATTATTCAGCAAAAAAGGGAAGGAAATTCTGACCCATGCTACACGGTGGATGAACCTCAAAGACATTATTCTAAGTAAAATAAGTCAGTCCAGTCACAAAAGGACAATTACTGTATGAGTCTACTTATATAAGAGTCCTGGAGTAGTCAGATTCATAGAGACGGAAAGGGAATGGTGGTTTCCAGGGTGTGGGGAAGAGGAGGATGGGGAGTTATTGTTCAACGGGCGCAGAGTTTCAGTTTGGGAAGATACAAAGAGTTGTGGGGACGGATGGTGGTGATCGCACAACAGTGTGAATGTGCGTAACGCCAGCGAACTGAACACTTAGAAATGGTTAAGATGGTAAATGTCATATTGCGTGTATTTTACCATAATTTTTATATGTACACAAATGATATCTATATATCTCTGTAGGGTCAGACAGATAGATAGATAGATATGGATCATCCGTCTGTACAGGGCAAGACTACTTCCAGGGAAGACTGTAATTCACACCTGGTAAATACAATTGGCCGCACTTATCTTCTTAACAAAAGACAGAGGCCCTGGAGAAGTCTCTCATCAGATCGACCATTTCCTCAGCAGTTGCTCACGGAGAACTTTCCCGCCCTCTTGCGGGAGACGTAGCCAGCACCACAACCGGCCGGCGGATGCCTCCTCCACAGACTTCACCAGAGCCTTCCTCCACCGCCCCCGGGGGTGGGATGCTGTCACCGTGACCGCCAGGAGAAGGGGGTGGAGTGTGGTTTCTCCTTCCTCCTCCTCTCTCCTTCTTAGAGTGGACTGCAACCCTCCTTCCTCCTCCTCTCTCCTTCTTAGAGTGGACTGCAACCCTCCTTCCTCCTCCTCTCTCCTTCTTAGAGTGGACTGCAACCCTCCTTCCTCCTCCTCTCTCCTTCTTAGAGTGGACTGCAACCCTGCTCCACCTTCCACGGTGTCATTAGTCATCTCAGGAAGGGTGTCAACTTCTCATGAAACCCTCAAGCTTAATGATTTCCCATTCGTGTTTAATACTTTTACCTCATTGTTTTTAAATTACCATGAAAATTAATATGCCATCTTTTGTAAAAACCTGCTGCAGAAGTACAGGAAGTGGTGCTCTTCTCCTCCTGCTCACCGGTGCCCAACCTCGCTGGAAGGAGTCCTGCTCCCCTGGTAGCAGCTGGGCCCTGGCCGGCCAATCTGTGGTCCCTCGGATCCACCTGCCACCTGCTCTGTCCCCTGGGAGGCTGGCTTATGTGGATGGTGGATGGTGTCACTGGGCTCCATGGCTTCCTTGGCTTCAACTTCACAGCGTCTCCTTTCCCTTAGGGTGGCCTCAGGTGACCGCATCCTCCCCACCAGGTCTGCAGGGCTATAGGGTCTAGAGGGCCGTGCGGCACCTGCCCCGGGAACCACTCAATCTATTGTGGTTTTCCTGCCCACACCCTTGTCAATGGTTCATCTCTCCAATCTTCCTCAAATTGTCCCATTCAAATATACTGTCTGCTTCTTTTCAGAACTCAGACTACTATTTAAAAGAGAACTGTCCCACCCTACATTCGGGGAGGGAGTTTGGAAAATTGTGTCAAATCTCAAAGAAAGATGACATCCTAAACCCAAAGAGTGTGCATGTCTTACTGTCACTCTTGATGCAATTGAGAAAACACGGGTTGTTTAATAACACTCAGCTCTTAAAATCACTTCCTGTTTCCAAGCTTGTGAAACAAGTTTGTTTCTTTACATGTAAATGTTTAAGGCAAAGTTTTGTTGACTTTGATGTTTTTTTTAACTCAATTGACCTCTTGTCATTTTGGTCTTGATCGTAAGAATTATTTCAAACATTTTTGTTTCCCCAGTGTTCTCTCGACATCTGGAGCATGAACACAGCTCTCAAATGAAAACGGCAACTGAGCAAGGAAGAAATATGTTACTCTGGGTGTTCAGGTTTTGATTAAATATCTCCTCTACCCTAATATATGTTTCCTAAATAGCCACTTGCTGCTATCCTATCTAATGCAATTCTTCGAGCAGCACTTTGCGGCAAAATATCAAACTCCTGAGGCTCAGTTTCCTGATGGGCAGGGCTTCAGGCCCTTAGAAAGGTAGAGGTGGGCACAAATAAATGCTTCCCTGGAGTCCCCGACGCTGAGATGCAGCCATGGCGGGGTCCGGCACGAGCCCTGCGGGCGAGGTCGGCGTGGGGCTCTGTGGGCCACGCCCGGCAGCTGACCGCCTGTGGCCGGGGTCAGGGACTTCCCAAGGAACAGGACCCTGGGGGTCGGAAGGACAGCCGGGCGGTACCCCCTGAGAAGGCGCTCCCTCCCTGGGACGTCATCTGGCTCGGGGGAGCAGGGCTGCAAGGTGAGCACTGGCTCTAGCGCTGGAGGCTAAACCCTTTCAGTGCATTTCTTACCCTGGCGCATTTTTGCTTTATGCAATAAATGACAGTGCAGTTCTCTGATTACCTAGCAACTAAAGTGAATCTTTAAATAAAAAGATTGATTCTTCCAACGCATAGGCGAGGCCCAGGTGGAAGGGCTGGACCTCTGCCTGGAGAGGCGTTCGTAACAGGAGTGCAACAAGAACGTTAAGCCCTGGAGCTGGGAGCAGGGCGGGCACTGAGCAAACCCTTCGTGACTCTGGGCAGCACTGGATTGGACTTCAAGGTCCTTTTCCCAGTTGCTGGGGCGTCTGAAGGGGACATTTCAGAAATCTGGGCTGGTGATCATGTCCCTGCTGAGGTGTCACCAGAAATGGATGGCCCTCACATTGTCACACCTGCCTCCCTCGGTTGCCCTTCTTAGTCACTTTGAGACAGAGCCATCTGGCCGGGCAGCGGCAGCAGGACGCTCGCTGGCAGCTCCGTCATCTCCAGCAGAGAATCATCTGGACAGGCCAGCACGAGGGTTCCAGAGTCCTTCGCTGTGCGGACAAGGAGACACAAGAGAACAAGAGCCCTTATGGGGGTGGGGGAGTGAGCTCAGAGGGGCCAGGAGAGTGGTGTCTGAGGGACAGGCACTGGGTGCAGAGAGGACCCCCCTGTGTGTGCTGGACTCTGCAAGCGGCTGTTTCCATAAATCCCACCGCGGCCCGGGAGGCGGCTCCCGTGACCCTGACTCACACCGTGGAAATGGGCGCGGCCCTCGCACAATAACTCGCCCAGGATCACCCCAGGCCAAACTGCGAGTTTGCCCGAGTATCTTCCAGCCGCTACAACAAAACACCACAGCCTGGGCGGTTTATAAACAACAGAAATTTCTTGCTCCCAGTTCTGAAGGCTGGAGGTCCTTTGTGTCAGCAGATTCGGTGTCTGGCTCCTGTGTCTCGCGTGGCAGAAGGGAGGAGGGAGCCCTGTGGGGCCCAATCCCCGTCCCGAGGGCTCCACCCTCCCGACCCCCTCCCCTCCCAAAGGCCCCGCCTCCTAATGTCATCACCGGGGAGTTCGGGTTTCAGCATATATATTGGGGGTGGCACAAGCACTCAGCCATACCAGAGTTAAACCCAAACACATGAGACTCTGACGTCTGCACCTGCCCTGTAACATCATACACAGGACGTGCGGACAGAAAGTGTGACAGACTGAGCAACCACTCCTGGGATCCGTGAGGTTCCATAAAAATACATACCATGGTCTTTTAACTGTGCCCATTCACTCAAGCCCCCTTGCCTGGAGGACCACAGAGAAACCATTGTAAAGTGCCTCCAGCGGTGGCTAATACTTTTAGTAACTGCCTCCATCCTCTGACCTTCATTTTCTTCTCACATGTGAGGTCTTATTTGTAGGGTCTTACACAGAAAGGAAATTAATTAATATGCTACCTGGAGAGGAGAGGCACGTGTGCTCTGGAGGAGGCGTGCATGTCCTCTGTGAGTTCCCCTGTATCAGGGGTCAGGTTGGAGGAATCCAGCCCCCCACCTGCTTTTGTAAATAAAGTTTTATTGTGCCGTAGCCATGCCCGTTCATCTGCGTGGCCGCTACGGCTGCTTTGGCACCACAAGGGCAAAGGTGAGCAGGTGCGGCACAGACCGCAAGGCCCACAGAGCAGCAAGTCGTCACTATCCGGCCCTCTACAGGAAAAGTCGCCAGCCCTGCTCTCAGTCAAAATGGAATTTTGCAAGATCCGTGCAAGCTGCATTCACAAAACATGTCCTGCTAGGACTCCCCAAGCTCCCTGTCAGCTGCAACAGTCGGTCATCAGGAGCTGTGACTCAAGGCCACGCAGCACACTCTGTCCATGCCACCTCCTGGACGCATTAGGTTTCTCGCTGTTTTTCCTTGGGAAGCAACCCTCTCTCCCCTGGGTGTCTCCAGTGCCCTCAGCAGATGTGCCACCTCTGCCCGGAACCAGGCGGGCCCCAGAGCCTCTGGGTCCGCAGGAGCCCTGAGCGGGCAGCGGCTCTCTCTGCAGTTTGCCATCAGGGCGTGTCCCGTCTCGGTCTCCCAGGGAGGGGCCGGGCAAACAGGTGAGGGAGGGCCGCCCGGCCCAGGGGCCCTCGGAGCTGCTCCTTCTGGACCGGCACCCGCAGCGGCTCCTCCGCTTCCTTCCCCTCCACGGCCCACCCAAGCCCGGGGCCGGGGAGCAGCCATGCCTTACCTCTCCCGGGCCCCCGGGCCCCAGCCGCACCCGGTCCCCAAGGATGCCCGGCCCACCCACTCTTCAGGCCAGCGCTTCGAGCAACTGAGGCAGGAGTGCCTGCAGAGAGGCACCCTGTTTGAGGACGCAGACTTCCCGGCTGACAACTCCTCGCTGTTCTACAGTGAGAGGCCCCAGGTCTCCTTCGTGTGGAAACGGCCAGGGGTGAGTGGAGCGAGTCGGGTGGGGGCCCAGGGGACGCTGAGGCTTGGTGGCCTGGGGAGAGGGCGGCCAGCTCCTGGGGAGGAGAAAGTGGAAAGAGGGGCTGGGAGGGCGGGATGTACCCTCAGTCTGACTGAGGCTCGGCGTCCCAGCCCACTGCTACAAACTTCGCGGTTTGGAGGCAGGAAAGGATGTGCGGGCCTGGGATGCCCTGGGGTGGGTGCCGGGACGTCTGCTGCTGGCCCCACCCTGCGCCGAGCTCTCTGACTCCCACCGAGCCCGGGGACCTGCAGTCAGAGAGGGTCTTGTCAGTAGGCAAAGAGCAAGAGTCAAAGCTGTATCCAAAACGACACGTCTGGGTTCAGAGACTGCCCGTCCCCCTGCGTGTGTGACGGTGCCGCGGTCACGTATGTGCAGTGTCTGTAGCCTCTGGCCCAGAGCCGAGGGTGCTCGGTGTGGGTAGATGCCTGGCTCAGCGAGGTCCCAGCAAATGTGTGCGGAGTGGAACACACGGGAGGCAGGATGTTCTCCCCAGAGCGAGGCATCCCCCATTCCTGGAGGAGAATCGGGGTGGGGGCCGCCCACCCCCAGCAGTCTGGAGGGTGTGGAGTCGCCAGCTGGTGCCTGGGACACTGTATCAATATTTGCGGTGTGGATTCGCCAGGGCCCCACCCCTGACCCCGAGCTGGCTGGCTCCCTCCCTGGGTGGGTGCTGGCCTGGGAGTGGCTCCTGTGGGGACAGGTGGCTTAGGGGCCAGGGGGCCGCGCAGAGGTGCTGGAGCCACAGGGGAGACCCTGAGTTCTGGTGCCTCCTGCTGCTAGTTCGCCTCATGACTGCAGTCATGTCACTTAACTTCCCTGCGCCTCAGTCTCCACCTGTAAGATGGGAACTGTGAGGACAATGTAGGTCAGTGTCCCGCGCACAGAAGGTTTCCGACAAACGACCGCTACGTCATTACTGCTATTACTGCTGTTATTACCATCACTATTATTAGCTCTGAATCCCATCTTACTTCTAAGTAGCAAAGGATTCGCCATAACTACCTCCTCTCTATCTCCCGACATAATGCTGATGTTTTAAATGCATCACATGTTCATTTTCTAAATGTGCACACACAAAACCTCTGTGCTCTTCCGGGACAGGGCCAAAGTGAACATAAGCTGCTACGTATGAAGCAGTAGGGTCTTATTGCTGTTTCCCGTTGTAGGCAGTGTGGGGTGTATGCATGTGTGTGCATGCACTTGCGTGTTTGCATTTGACTGTGTGTGTGCACGTATGTGCATGTGTGCGTGTGTGCATGTGTGCACGTGTGTGTGTGTGTGTGTGTGTGTGCAGCTACATGCACACGCACACATTCACCTACCGGGTAATTGATCCTCACATACAGATAGAACATCAAGTCCCAACAAGGTGCCCCGCACGTGGGGTAACTCAAAACGAGCAATCAGCAGCCCTAGCAGGGCTGGAGCGGAAGCTCCGGGCACGTTTCTCATGGAAACCTAAAGCCTGTACAACAGGTTTCGATTCTCTGCGTGTGGCTGGCAGCAGTGTGAGGTCAGGGTACCGGCAGATCGTGTGGGGCTTGCACTTTATGGCAGGATTAGTAGATCATGCTCTGCTAAGTAGGAAAAGCAACATTTCCAAAATAAAAAACAGTTACAATACACAAAATAGTCCCCCCTAAGGGGCACTGCCCACACCC
>JAQIFY010003984.1:0-12127 GCA_028533085.1 Varecia variegata
TTTTCCTGAGTTCTAGATAGATTCTTGTTATCAGTCCTTTATCTGATGTGTAGTATGCGAAAATTTTTTCCCACTCTGTGGGTTGTCTGTTTATTCTCATGACTGTTTCTTTGGCTGTGCAGAAGCTTTTTAATTTAATCAGGTCCCATTTATTTATTTTTGTTGCTGCTGTGATTGCCTTAGGGGTCTTTTTCATAAAATCTTTACCTAGGCCAATGTCTGTAAGAGTCTTTCCTACATTTTCTTCTAGAATTCTAATAGTTTCATTTCTAAGGTTTAAGTCTGTTAACCACCGTGATTTAATTTTTGTGAGAGGTGAAAGGTGTGGGTCCTGCTTCAGTTTTCTACATGTGGTTATCCAGTTTTCCCAGCACCATTTATTGAATAAGGAATCTTTTCCCCAGAGTATATACCTGAGTCAGAGCTTCAAGCATTTCCATCCCCCAGATGGTGTGCACCGCACCCATTAGGTGTTAATATACCCATCCCCTCTTCCTCCCTCCCACCTGCCCGACACCCGATGAATGTTACCACTATATGTGCAATTAAGCGTTGATCAGTTAATACAAATTTGACGGTGAATACATGTGAGTACATATGGCGCTTGTTTTTCCATTCTTGTGATACTTCACTTAGAAGAATGGTCTCCAGTTCCATCCAGGTTAATACAAGAGGTATTAGTTCACCATTTTTTTATGGCTGAGTAAGACTCCACAGTATACATATACCATACTTTATTAATCCACTCATGTATTGATGGGCATTTGGATTGTTTCCACATCTTTGCAATTGTGAATTGTGCTGTAATAAACATTCTAGTGCAGATGTCTTTTTAATAGAATGCCTTTTTTTTCCTTTGGGTAGATGCCCAGTAATGGGATTTCTCGATCAAATGGTAGTTCTACTTTTAGCTTTTTGAGATATCTCCATAGTGTTTCCAAAGAGGTTATACTAGTTTGCAGTCCCATCAGCAGTGTATGAATGCTCCTATCTCCCCACATCCACACCAATATTTATTGTTTTGGGACTTTTTCATAAGAGCCATTCTCACTGGAGTTAAGTGATATCTCATTGTGGTTTTGATTTGCATGTCCCTGATGATTAGAGATATTGAGCTTCTTTTCATATGTTTTTTGGCCATTTGTCTTTTTTTTTTTTTTTTTTTGAGACAGTCTCACTTTGTTGCCCAGGCTAGAGTGAGTGCCGTGGCATCAGCCTAGCTCACAGCAACCTCAAACTCCTGGGCTCAAGCGATCCTCCTGCCTCAGCCTCCCAGGTAGCTGGGACTACAGGCATGCACCACCATGCCCGGCTAATGTTTTCTATATATATTTTAGTTGGCCAGATAATTTCTTTCTATTTTTAGTAGAGACGAGGTCTCGCTCTTGCTCAAGGCTGGTCTCGAACTCCTGAGCTCAAACAATCCGCTCGCCTCGGCCTCCCAGAGTGCTAGGATTACAGGCATGAGCCACCGCGCCTGGCCGGCATTTGTCTTCTTTTGAAAAGTTTCTGTTCCTGTCCTTTGCCCACTTTTTAATGGTGGTGTTTGATTTTTTTCCTGCTGATTTTCCTGAGTTCTATGTAGATTCTAGTTATCAGCCCTTTATCAAATGTGTAGCATGCAAATATTTTCTCCCATTGTGTAGGTTGTCTGTTTGCTCTCATGATAGTTTCCTTGGCTGTGCAGAAGCTTTTTAATTTGCTCAGGTCCCATTTATTTATTTATTTATTTTTGTTGGTGTGATTGCCGTTGAGGTCTTCTTCATAAAGTCTTTCCCTAGGCCAATGTCTATAGGAGTTTTTCCAACATTTTCTTCTAGAATTCTTATAGTTTCATGCCTTAGGTTTAAGTCTGTTATCCACCATGAGTTGATTTTTGTGAGAGGTGAGAGGTGCAGATAGATCCTGTTTTAGTCTCCTACATGTGGCTATCCAATATGCCCAGCACTATTTATTGAGTAAGGATTATTTTCCCCAGTGTATGTTTTTGCATAGACACAGAAAAAGCATTCAACAAAATTCAGCACCCTTTTATGATAAGAACACTTAACAAAATAGGCATAGACGGGACTTATGTGAAAATGATAAAAGCCATATGTGACAAACCCATAGCCACCATCAATCATACTGAAGGGGGAAAAAGTGAAAGCATTTCCACTTAGAACTGGAACCATACAAGGTTGCCCTCTATCACCATTTCTATTCAACATAGAAGTCCTAGCCAGAGCAATGAGGCAAGAGAAGGAAATTAAGGGCATCCAAATGGGGGCAGAAGAGGTCAAACTATCATTCTTTGCTGACAATATGATCTTATATATAGAAAACCCCAAAGATTCTGCCATGAGACTACCGGAATTGATAAACAAATTCAGCAAAGTCTCAGGTTACAAAAGCAATGTACACAAATCAGTAGCATTCCTATATGCCAACAACAGCCAAACTGAGAACCAAATCAAAGACACAATACCCTTTACAATAGCAACATAATTACAAGATAAAATGATCTGATTAAGACATCTAACATCCAGTGCAGGGTTGATATTCAAATTATGGGCAGAACACCAAAAGTACACAGTATCCTTACGGATAGCACTGCAATAAGAATGATAATGCATTTGTGTAACAGTTTATTTGTGGACAATTTATAAATGAGGATATTGATTATTTGTATAAGAAAGAGTAGGATAAGTAGGTTTGCAGCAATCTGAGCCTTAGGGATATAATTCCTTGGCTGTCAAAGTGGGGGATGAGACTAATCCTTAGGTAGAAAGAACGGAGGCAATGAGTCAGAGGTTTCTGCTGGAGCTGCTTCACCCTGTGTGTTGGCAGCGGCGGGGGGTGGGGGTGGGAGGGGGGGGAGGGGCGAACTGGTGTGCATGGGAAGTTTTCCTTGTAATTTGCTGCCTGTAAAAGACTAAAAAATTCATTCAAACTTTCCATCATAAGCATTTAACTTACTCTGACTCACTGGGACTATGATGGTAGGACTGGAAAGCAGAAGACAAGAAAGTTTTTTGTTCATGTCCACGCAGTATGGTGGTCCAGAAGGCTCATTTCACATATTTCATACAAACACACATACAAGCAGGCATTTCTCTTGTAGGCTTCCCTCATTGCAAATCTTTCCAAGGTCACAAAGGCCCCTTTCTAGGGTAAATGACCCCTATTCTCAGGGCCCTAAAAATAGGAGACATTGTCTCAGAGAAGATAAGGAGCAAAAATCATTTCTGCACTAGAGCCCCTTTCTCATGAGTGAAGGCATGTCATCTCAATTCCATGGCATTTTTCTCCTCTGTTCTTTTCCCTGCTGGCACCACAGAAAAATACAGGCAGCAGCCAAGCCAAGAATTCCCCTGTTACCTAAAGTCTAGACAAGAGTTTACTTATTCATCCTGTCCTTACTTAGCAAGTGATCAGAAATGACCCAGAACCTGCTCAAACTGGACAATGACATGGGGATGGCTATATAAGGGATGAAGAGAGAGACTATTTTGAGAATACCCACTAATTTCACAGGCACAAAAAACTAAATGCCTGACTGGGACATAGATATATCTCATTCCCTTTCTGCCATCAGAACTCCTTTTTTCTTCTCTGGCTATACTTTGAAGGTCAGATTCCTGACCCTGGTCAATTACGTGACAGTGACATGAAAGCAGCACTGGGGAGAGACATATACTGGTTGGGTGGTACCTTCTTTGCCTACCTGAACCTTATGGGGAATCTTTGTTCTTTTGTAGCCTTTTTGAAAATCTGTTACAGCTTCTGGTATTCTAATGAGAGTAGGTAGAATTGTGACATTGGTTTCTAGCAAATCCATACAAGTAGAAAACATTCTATATAATGTAGACAGAAGAGATTATACAAAGAGAATCTAATTTCTCAGCACACAGGCAGGAACTGAGGGGAAGCCTGTGAGTTTCATTAGGGATCCTGCAGGCCCGCTTAAGTGATCTCAGTGAATATTTATCACGATCTGCTTTTGAAGGACACCTGCTAATTTCACAGGCGCTATAAAACTAAATGCCAAAAAACCATTGGCAATGGCTGATTGGGACATACAGATATTTATTCCCTCTCTTCCACTCACTTATATGATCTCAGTAAATACCACAATCTGCTTTTGATAGGTAGGATTTATCTTCTGCGTTGCATAAATGAGCAAAACTGAGATCCAGGCACATTAAATTACTTCCTCAAGGTTTTGCAACTGCATCAGTCCTAATGGGAACAAGGGCAGGGGCCATTTGTATTAAGCACTAATAATGGTTTTCTAGGATCTTCTGTTCCTCTCCTAGTTGTGAAAACTTGGCCAGTGATGCCCTGGTTAAAATGGCTGCATGGGGCAATGTGGCAGAGGAACAGGCACAGGGATAAAACTGTGGCAGGAACCCCCGATTTGTCATCTGTAAGCATATACTTTGCTGACTCTGGCTCCAGAGGAAACCTGCAAAAAAAAAAAAAAAAAAACAAACTGATAAAAAACATCTGAGGATAACAGGAAACTAATCTGAATTATGGTCCAGGAGTGTGACTGGATAGTAACTTGGATCCCCAGATGTTTTCAAAGATAAAAGGAAAAGATGTATCTGACCAAAATATAAGATACGTAGAAAAATGCCCAGTGTGAGGGACTAGAAAATTGAGTAGACCCTGTAAATGTATAATATAATATTTGAGACAATTAGTACTTAGTGGAATATCAAATTTCTTAATAAAAGTTATTTTCACTCAGCATCCTTAAGTAGCAGGCATCTGACATCTCTTTCCCTTATGACCATTGTCTACATAAGTACAGTTTGTGCACTTCACAGAAATGGCCCCTAAGGGGATAAGTGGGGGCTAAATATTCTGCCTCTGGGATAGTGCAAGGATGTCTCTTTCTACTACACCCACCTATAGGGGCAACTTTTTCCAATTTGCACCAAGGCCCAATTTCCATTTCCTTTTGGTAACAATACCACTTTACTTTTTCTTTGGAAATTGCCACTCGCCCACTATTGGTGATGGGGCTAGTGGGATTTTTGGTTGTGCTGGTTCAACTCCCTCCACCCTATGGGAGCACTCATGGGCCAATTTGGGTGAATTGGGCTCTCCTGAGATCTGAAAGTTGAGAATTATGACACAAAGATAGGAGGTGTCCTTGTGTCATTGTTCTCAAGTTGAGTCATCATGAAGTTGGAGCTGGGCACGAGCTGGGTGTAAGTTCTTGTTGCTGAGCTCCTCAGAACTCCCTGGCACCTGTGCTTCCTGAGGCCTGAAACTTCACCAATTCCTTTGACCACCTTCAGCAAAAGAAAAGAAGCATGGTTTTAGAAGGAAACTGTGACTCAAAGAAAGGTTCCTTTCCTGTTGTTTAACCAATACAAAGGAGATCTGAATCAGAGCCCTTTGAGGTTTTATCCATCAAAGCCAACATTCATTAAATCATTCATTCAACAAACACTGAGTTTGCTTTTTCAATTCTCCATAGCCATTTTTTACCTTTTAAAGTTTGTAAATTGGCCAGGGGCGGTGGATCACTCCTGTAATCCTAGCACTCTAGGAGGCCTAGATGGGAGGATTGCTTGAGCTCAGGAGTTCGAGACCAGCCTGAGCAAGAGCGAGACCCTGTCTCTATTTAAAAAAAAGAAAGAAAGAAAGAAAGAAAGAAAGAAAGAAAGAAAGAAAGAAAGAAATTTTATAAATTAAGAAAAAAAAATAAAGTTTGTAAATCACTTTGCCCTTTAAAACCAATGTATATCTTTAAGGGAATGTTTCTTATTTTCTCAGATGTTATAAATGTGTAATATATCTTATAATCAACATTATCTAAGGGACCAAATCAGACTCTTCCAGTAGCTAGCTGGTGCTCTTTATACTGCAATTGAAAATCTTCCTTGGGAAGTCCCATCAAGACAACAAGTACCCGAGGAGATCTGGTTTGATTAAGATCAGGCCTCAGCAAGAATCTGTCTATCCCTGGTTGATGGTACTTTTGTATTTTAGCAATTTCCCTGTCTTCAGCAAGAATCTGTTTGCATTGTTCTGCCCATCATGGTGTTAGTCCATATATATAATTAAACTGACTCAGGCTTTTTTGTTTTTAATCTATAAAGATGAATTACTAAGGGGTGAATAGCCTTGCTTTCTGCAGGGTCCAGAGTAATATTTTATTATATTCTACATAGGGGGTGGGGTTGAGATGCTTGAGTTACAAGCCCTGAATTAGATATCCTCAGTTCTCAGTCAGAGTTTGCAAAGGATGCCTCAGGCACATTTCTAACTCTGTGTTCCATGCCATACTAGCAGATAGTAAGCTTTCAGCAATTAGCTATAGGTTTGCTTTCTAGAAAGTTTGACCCTTCAAACAATTTCTAAAATCAAGATGTTTCATGGAAAATGTCTAGAAATTGTTAATTGCCTTCTAAATAAACTCCATTCTTTTACTTGAAAATTAGTTTGTTTTACCTTGTACTTAAAAAAATTGTTTTTTTCTATTTGAGAATGAGTTTTTTATAGGAGATAAATTCATGGCATAATCACATTATGTGTACCATACGGTCACTGTATTAAAAGTCAGGGGAGTCAAAAAATTAGCAATAGTGGCAGAGGTGGGGATAGAACCTGTTTCCTAAGTCATTTAACTATTCTGGACCTTCTATGAAGACTAGGATAGTGTTTTCCCTGTCTGACCCTTAGTGTCGTTGGGGGCATTAAAGATAACATATGGGAAGATGCTTTGGAAACTTAAGTGCTCTACAAATGTAAGTTATTATTACAGCTGATTGTGGAGGCTGAAAGGAATTCTATCTCAGAAATAAGAACAATTTCGAGTGGGCAGAAACCACAAATTAGGCATTCTTGCAGCTATCACTGAACCTGACAGCAAACAGAATATAGAAGTAGGGCCTGCCATGAAAATATTGAGCCAAATCAATTATTAATTGGCAGGTATGTATGAAATGTTTGATTTTGAATTTCTGATGGGTAGATCTCAAGGATGTCAAGGCAGAGGGCTGCCTTACCTTACCAGGATGTGAAGGTGAAGGTGAGTGGTTGGAGAAGAAAGAGGCATGCCCAGGAGCCAAGAACTCAGAAAGACCCAAAGGAAATAAGGTGGACATGCTAAGTTATATTATAATGTATATTTAACTACCTACCAGTCACTGTGCTATAAGTTGAGGTTACAAATGTGAATGAGATAAAATATTTGCCTGGGAAGGACATGCTCACAACTTAGTGATTGAGCTAAGAAGTAAACACTAAACTCTAATACATGAATTTTCTTATGTAACACCATATGTTTAAAACTGTGCCTTAAAAATAAGTTCATGAACAAAATAGGCTTGAAACATATCACTTAAGACTTATGTCAAGTATTAACCAGAGCACCAACAAAAACATATATGTGATGCTAATAAAATACTGGAGTGGAGAAATCTGAACTGATATTTGCACCCAGCATCATAGTCAAGCTTTTGCACCCTAAAACACAGAAGTTTCTGTTTCCCCCTTCAAAGTAGGTTCTAGATAGCTGTTTAATTAAAATTAAAAATGTCATCCAGGATGGAGACTTCTCCATCATTTTCTATCAGCATAAAGGGAAACATCTTTGCAGCTTCTTGACCTGACTTTGCAACTACCCCAGGAGTTTCCAATCGTGGACATTAGAGCAATTTCTGAAGTCACTAAATCACTTGCATTGAAATAATTTACTTTTATAGGATTTTCAGGATTTTAAAGTTTTCTTTCTTTTTTCAAAACCACTCTACTGAGGTACGATTGATATATAAACATCTGTACATATTTAATGTATATATCTTGATGAGTTTGGGGCTAAATATGTACCCATGAAATCATCACCATCAAAGCTATAAACATATCCATCAACTCCTTTATTATTATTATTTTTATTTATTCATTTACTTATTTATTTATTATTTTTTCTTTTTGGCAAGAACACTTAACATAAGTATTCTTAACATAAGAGTTCTTAACATAAGATTTACCCTCTCAACAGATTTTAAGTATGCAATATAGTATTCTTAGCTATAAGCACTATGCTTTACAGATCTCCAGAACTTATTCATCCTGCATAAGTGGGACTTTGCATCGTTTGACTATCACCTCTCTATTTTCCCCTCCCCCAAGCACCTGGCAACCACCATTCTACTCTCTGCTTCTATGAGTTTGACTATTTTAGATTCCACATATAAGAGAGACCATACAGTGTTTGTCTTTCTGTGTCTGGCTTATATTATTTAACATAATGCTCTCCAGGTCTATCTATGCTGTGGAAAATGGCAGGATTCCTTTCTTTTTAAGGCTAAATTATACTCTGTTGTAAGTAGAGATTGTAAGTATACAATTTCTTTATTCATTTGTCCCTTGATGGACCTTTAGGTTGTTTATATATCTTGGCTATTGTGAATAATGCTGCAGTGAACATGGCAGTGCAGATATCTCTGAGATCCTGATTATAATTCTTTTGATATATATCCAGAAGTGGGATTGCTGGATCATATGGTAGTTTTAATTTTAATTTTTTGAGGAGCCTCCATGCTGTTTTCTATAATGTCTGTATTAATTTGCATTCTCACCAACAGTGCACAAGGGTTCCCTTTTATACTCATCCTCCCTAACACTTACTTTTTTTTTTTAAATAATAGCCGTCCTAAAAGGTATGAGCCAATATCTCATTGTGGTTTTGATTTGAATTTCCCTAGTGATTAGTGATGTTGAGAGTTCTTTCATATACCTGTTGGTCATTTGTATGTCTTCTTTAGAGAAATGTCTATTTAGGTCTGCAATAGTTTGAATATGTCTGCTAAAAGCATGTGTTGGAAACTTAATCCTTAATGCACACATTTTTGGAAGTGTAGTCTAATGAGAGGTGACTAAGCCATGAGGGTGAAGTGAATGGATTAATGCCATCATCACAGGAGTAGGTTTCTTTAAAAAGATGAGTTTGGCCCCCTCTCCCTCACTGTCTATTGTCCTGTCTTTGCCCTGTCTTTGCCCTTCTGCCATGGGATGATGCAGGCAAGAAGGTCCTCATCAGATGTTGGCCCCTCCATCTTGAACTTCTCAGCCACCAGAACTGTGAACCAGTAGATTTCTGTTCATTATAAATTATCCAGTCTGTGGCATTCTGTTACAGCAGCACAAAATAGACTAAGACAGGTCCTTTGCTCATCGTTAAATCAGATTATTTGTTTTCTTACTATTGGTTTGGTTGAGTTCCTTATGTATTTTGGATATTAACCCCTTATCAGATATGTGGTTTGCAAATATTAATGTATTCTCCCAATCAGTAGGTTGTCTCTTCACTTTATTGATTGTTCCTTTTGCTGTGCTGAAGCTTTTTAGTTTGATGTAATCCTATCCCATTTGTCTATTTTTCCTTTTGTTACCTGTACTTTTGGTATCCTATCCAAAAAATCATTGCCAAGACTAATGTCAAGGAGCTTGCTCCCTATATTTTGTTCTAAGAGTCTGTGGTTTCAGGTCTTATGTTTAAGTCTTTAATTTTTGTGTAAGATGTAAGATGAGGGTCTGATTTCATTCTTTTGCATGTGGATATCCAGTTTTCTCAACACCATTTATTGAAGAGACTGTCCTTTCCACATTGTATATTCTTGGCACCCTTGTTGAAAATTAGTTGATCATATATATGCGGGTATATTTCTGGGCTCTTTTTTCTGTTCTATGTTGGTCTATGTATCTGTTTTTATGCAATACCATACTGTTTTGTTTACTAAAGCTTTGTAATATAATTTGAAACCAGAAAGTGTGATGCCTCCAGCTTTGTTCTTCTTGCTCAAGATTCCTTTGGCTATTCAGGGTCTTTTGTGGTTCCATGTGAATTTTAGATTGTTTTTTCTATTTCTATGAAAAATGCTATTAGAATTTTGATAGAGATTGCATTGAATCTATAGATCACTTTGGGTAGTATGGACACTTTAACAATATTAATTCTTCCAATCTATGAATACAGGATATCTTTCAATTTATTTGTGTTTAATTTAATTTCTTTCATTTATGCTTTTGTGTATAATTTTCAGTGTACAGATCTTTCATCTGCTTAGGTAAATTTATTCCTAATATTTTTCTTATTTTTGATGCAATTTTAGATGGGATTATTTTCTTAATTTTTTGATAGTTCATTATTAGTGTTCAGTTTTTTTTCTTAAGATCTTCATTTATTACTAGGTCTTCCCCTTTAGTGTGAAAAAGCTTGTCCCTAATTGCCTCAAACCATTACATATTGGGAAAAGCATATATGAACCAAGACTTCTAATAGGGGCAGCTTCATGTTTTGTGGATCCTGAAGGTCATATAATTTTCTTCTTCTTTCCTTTAAGAAGAAGAATATCAAATTTTATATAAAATTATGTATAAAAGTGATTTGTTAGGAAAAATGTGCTGACCTAAATAATTCTAGAAATAAGTGTAGTCTGTAAGACACAAGGCAGAAGGAAGTGTACATAAACACTATGCTTCATAAAATTATTTCTCATAGTGGCAGAGTTTAATAATTCTGAAATCACTATACCTATATACTTGAATTGAATAACTACATAAGTGGCGAGTAGACCGTGGGAGCCAAATTTCTCATTGTTTGAATTAGAGGTTACAGATAAGCAAATGGAGGAGGCTAGAATGATATATGTGGTAATGGAGTAATGGATTAGAGTTGGAGACATCAGTATGAACTTATATTTACCTTAATATATAATAAATACAAATGGCTATAAATATGTATAGACCTTAATATATAATAAATACAAATGGCTATAAATATGTATAGACATATTTATAAATATATGTATACATGTGGGTTACTATATACACGCATATTTCATTCTCTGTCAGTGAGAAGGTTTAGAAGCAATAGCATCCCAATATCAACAAACCCACTTACAACAAAGATCTTAGTTTCTAATACCATTCTCCAATAAAAAGAACCAGGACTCCTTGGATAAATGGCTAATTCTAGAACTTGAACAGGAAATATACAAGATGAGCCTGGAGCATCTTGTAGTGATGGAAAGTAAGGAAGTGTTTTACGATTTTTAGTGGTGTAGTTTAAGAAAAGGTAAGGAAATGCTCAAAAACGAACAAACTCACACAATGATGGGGGCATATCATAGGGGCACAGGAGCAACTGAAATAACTCTCAATGGAAAAAACTAGAATAATTTGAGCAAGAAAGTTAATAAAATAGTGTGGAATTATAGCCCAAAGTATAAAATTAGTATCCTTGAATCCATACTAATATAAATAAATGATTGAGTGATTAAATAAATAAATGGGGAAGAATAGACAAATGTCTCATGCAGAAGAATTCCAAATAATATATTTAGATACTCTGGCCTCAACAATTTGGATATAACTCCCCGATTCTTAAGTGTGGGCTGTTCATAATGACTTCCTTCCAAAGATTACCATATGAAAGGGGGAAAAAGGGTAACTTTATAGTACAGAAATCTGACAAACACTACCTCAGCCTGGAGATCAAAGTTAACGTCATCAGTGATAATTCATGTTGATAGTATGTACCCTTGATATGATATGATGAGATTGGCATTTTATCTTTGTAGCCTTCTTCTCAAAATCCTACAACCCAAGTCTAATAATGAAAAACATCAGACAAATCCTAATTGAGTGATCTGTTATAAAAAATCTGACCAATATTCCCTAAAACTGTCAAGGTCATCAAAAACAAAGTCTGAGAAACTATCACAGTCAAGAAGAGTCAAAGGAAACATGTTGACTAAATATAATATGGTATTCTGAACAGGATCCTGGAACAGAAAAAGGACATTAGGAAAAAACTGAAAAAAAATTATAAACAAGAGAGGGTAAAGGTTCACAAAAGAAGGTAAGCTTTCTACATTTCATTCATATTGGTATAATGCTAACATCATTTGATTCTGATAAGTTGTGCAGATATAATGTAATATCCAGATCAACCACTACAAAAGCTATACCAAGAGATGTACTCAAAAACTGCTGGTGGGACTGTAAACTAGTACAACCCCTGTGGAAAGCAATATGGAGATTCCTTAAACAGATTCAAGTAGACCTTCCATACGATCCAGCAATCCCATTATTGGGCATCTACCCAGAAGAACAAAAGTCA
>JAQIFY010003985.1:0-12126 GCA_028533085.1 Varecia variegata
ACTACAGGCATGCGCCACCATGCCCGGCTAATTTTTTCTATATATATTTTAGTTGGCCAGCTAATTTCTTTCTATTTTTTAGTAGAGACGGGGTCTCGCTCATTGCTCAGGCTGGTCTCGAACTCCTGACCTTGAGCGATCCACCCGCCTCGGCCTCCCAGAGTGCTAGGATTACAGGCGTGAGCCACCGTGCCCGGCCAATAAGTAAAAATTTAAATTATAAAATATATACACTATAGTTTTATTTTTGATTAAAGCAAATCTGGATTATGTAAGTAATTGCATGTTCATTATTGCAAGTTTGAAAAATATAGAAATAACATAAAAAATGAGATTAATATACTCCTAGTTGCTATTTTTGAATGATCATAGTTTTTTATGTGTCTGTATACGCTATAACATATATATTTAATCAAAATTGAAATATTTTTCTACAGTGCGATGTTTATAGCTATGAAAGGTTTCATTTTAAGAATATGCTATCACTGATTTAACCAACTTCTAGAAAATTTTTGCAGATTTAGGCTCAACCATATTGCATGCCCATTTCCCAATGATGTACCATCTTTAATACCATTAATAATAAAAAAAACCAACTATTTACTATTTTGACAGATTAGCTTAAATTTTTACACAAGTAAAACTAATGGGCTCATTCTATCTTATTGTAGAGGGTAATATCCACAAAAGACAGGACTGCCTACATTTGGTCATTACTGATATTCTCACAAGCATTACTATTATGAATACATCATCATTATGAATAAGCGAGTTAATGAATACATAGGAATGAACCCTGAGGTGCTCACCAGGTCAGGAGTGGTTCAAGCCTTTGGGTATATCATATACCATTTAGGAAGCAGCACATCCTTAGGTAGATGAGAACAAACATGAAGTTAGACATAGGCAAAAAGCAAGCAGTAAGGTTTGAGAATGGCTAATTTCATCTTTCTTACCTTTGTTTTCTCCATGAACAACAGCTATAGGCCATGAAGGGTAGATCCACTGATCATTGTATTGGTGTATATTTTAAATTATAAAATTACCTAGATGAGTAAATATTTTCAACTTTATTTACAGGTATATAAACGTAAGTTCTTACATTTAGTAAGAGGTTCTTCCTGTGCACGGTTCTGACGTGCGGATTTCAGTTACCAGGGATTGGTTAAATAAAACTAGTGCCCTGAAAACATGGTTCAAATTTCAGATACTGGGGCACCTTAACTGAGTGATTGCAAAAAGCACAAACTTCATCACTAACCCCTCACTCCCTGAAAATCAAAATCACTGCCTGGATAACTGATGTGCATCGTAATCGGTGGGCAGTCACGTCACATCTTTCAGATTCTGATGGTGACAAAGTGACTGTGCATCTGTTACTCGGTTGACACACAGGCAGCTAAGCTTCTAGTTCCATGACCCCCTCGTCCTGGTGATGAACCCGTGTGACATTTTACAACAATAGATAACAGAGTGAATTGGTAACAAAGTTGAAAAGTGTAGCAAAGAAATGGAAATTGATAATGCTAGAAGGGAAATTTGAATCAAACATAGGTAGGAGTCACAGAAGAGAAGCTGTCTGGGGATGATGCCTCTGCACCATGCGAGACAGTCTAGATACGTAGCCAGGGGAACGTCATGAAAATGAACTTTGTGGCATATATGAGAATGGTGGTTGTGATAAAAAGGATGAACATGTCTCAGAGGAAGTGAAAGTGGAGGGTGGGCAGGTGGGGAACCAAAAACAATAACAAAAGATAACTTCATATTCAAGAAACTTTCAAAGAAACTTCATGACATTGAAAGCTTAAAGAATAAAACAGCGGCTGATCTGAATCAGGAGTATGAAAATTTGCCGAGACATAGAAAAGATGCTCTTTCCATACCTTAAGTTATAAGGTGAGAAGGTGACAATACTGTTCAAACTACTCTTGATAAGTTTTCTACAAAGAAAACACTTAAATTTCAATGTGTTTGATGTTTTCAATTGCAGTGTACTAAATATTAGGTAATAGTTTTTTCCATTTCTCTATACATCTATAAGCAACAGTAAGGGATTGTAAAGTTTTGACAAAAATTTTTAAAGGTCATTCACAACCATAGGTTTCCCCACTGATTATTAAGATCTCCAGGTGTGATTTCAGCTTGTGTGGTTGCGTTGATGGTGCCGTACTACTGCACAAAGCAAGGGTTGCCTGTATTCATTAGTGGGTGGATACACTGATTTACTGTAAACTCACAAAGTAACATTCAAATTTTCATCACTACCCTTTTAGAAATGTACTGAAATATATGATGAAGTTAGTACGAGTTATCAAAAGAGGGGCCTATGAACTATTAGTTTTTCATGTATTCTTTTTATAATAGTTGTAAAGTAAAGGTCTTTCCAAACAGCTGACTAGAAAGAAGGAGTTTTAAATTTGTGTCAACAAATACAAAGAGATCTTGTAGAAAACAGAACAAATCTAAGGGCAGTAGAGTCCATATTTAATTAAAAATTTGTCTTGTTCCCTCAGAAACTTTAAACAGAAAATAATATAGAAACATCCAACTTCAACTCTGCCAGGTGTAAGTAATGGGAGAACTCCAGGCCTTAAGGGTTGCATTTCCTGGTCACTGACTGACTGACTACAGAGCCAGAAGTTCTTTGAAAATTATTTTTTCAACAAAGCAATAATGTGTGAGGGTGTCTGACGGTTGAGGTTTCATTTATCCTGAGGCTTTTCAATTGAATATTATCTAGGCCCATTACACAGTAGAAGCCATTCAACATCTGTGCACTTCCTGGCCACTTCAGCTGTGGGAGTGAATTGTTAGATTATTGGAGAGACTTACTGTGCAGAAATGTCCTTTGGGTAATGTACAGGGATAGAGGAGGATATGATAACCCAAGCTGTGATCAGTCAGCTACCACCCTGTCTATGTTTAAAGTAAGCGAGAGTCTCAAAAACTCATCTATTTTAAACTCAGAAGACTTCTTGCTGTGGTTTTCTTTAATACTAAAACTGCCAATGCAGCACAAATGAATAGGCTAAAAGCTTCAAAAATTAAATCACTCTTAAGGAGTTCCTTACCAATATGGTTTTGGTCTTGTCATGCAGAAAAATTTGGCAGGTTACTGTTGTTTCTAGAAGCTGCCGTTACATAGGTATCGAGTCCAGCTAAACTTGATATTTCAAGAAAACTTGTTACAGAGATGGAGGCTATACGCTGGGAAATGTTATATAGCTTTAAACTAACTTCTGGTTATCAGCAGCTCTAATTTTATATATTTTTTCTATTGAGATAAAATTTATATGAGACAAAATTAACCATTTTAAAGTGTACAATTCCATAGCATTTTGTACCTTCACAATGTTGTTCAACTACTACCTCTTATCTAGTTCCAAAACATTTTCATCACCCCAAAATAAAACCCCTTATCCATTAAGCAGTCAGTCACTTCTCATAGCCCCTTCCCCTGGCCCCTAGCAACCACCAATGTGCTGTCTGTTATCTGTGGATTTACCTATTCTGGATAGTTCATATAAGTGCAATCATACAATATATGGTCTTCTGTGACCAGCTTCTTTCATTTAGCTTCATGTTTTCAAGGTTCATCTATGTTGTAGCGTGTACCGCATGCCTCCTTATGGCTGAACCATCCTCCATTGCATGGCTATACTACAATTTCTTTACCTATTCATTGGTTGATGGACATTTGAATGGTTTCTACCTTTTGGCTATGTAAATAATACTTCTATGAACATGGTGTACAAATATCTCTTTGAGTCCCCTGTTTTCAACTCTTCCGGGTACACACCTAGGAGCGGAATTTCTGGATCATTGGTAATTCTGTTTAAATTTCTGAGGGACCACAAACTATTTTTCACTTAGCAGCTGTTATCTGCACCATGTATAAGGAGGGGACATTTATTCCCACTCCTGATACTTCCTCTGGCTTGATCTCTGCCCTTTTCTCAGTCACTCCAAGAAAGACAATACCTTATTATTGCTAAAGTCTTTCTCCTCCTCCTCCTTGGGTGTGAGTCTACCTACAGAAAACATGTTTTCCTCTCCTTTCCTCTGTGGCAAAGCCATGGGGCAGCGCTCCCCGGGGGGTAGGGGGGTCTGTTCTGTCGCTGCTGATGTGACTGGATGAATGAGTGTTGCTAATTCTGGGGTTGCATTTGGAGACCAGTTAGGTTTTATTCTTCAGACTGGCCTCTGGCAAAACAAATGCTGATATTTTGTCTTTCAATTTGATCTTTGCTTTTTTTTTTTTTTTTTTTTAATTCCACATTGTCTGGAACCTGCATAGAGTTCAATGTGCTATTTACTGGGAGTTCTTTTGAAGAAAACAAAACTTAGGGTGCAAGAGGTTATGATGCCAGATTTATAGACATGGCCTGGAATTGTGGATTCAAAATCTAACTGCCACTTACTTTTAGTGCTGTTAACTTGGAGAATTTACCTACTATTTTAGCTTCAATTCCCCTATCAATGAAAATGGGGAAATCCTATTTACTTATGTACCGAGGGCACCATGGGACTCACCAAAGTATCAAGTGATAACTTGGCACCCCCCCCAAAAAAAAGAGTAAAATTTTATCAATTTACATTTTTGTTTAAATATTTTAGCAGTTTTTTAGACTAATGATATAAATTTGAATTTTAAAAACCTGACTCCAAAAGTCCCAGCAGGATGACTCTTCACAGGAATATGGCACAGATAGAGAAGTGGGTAAGTCTCCAACCTTCAAGTAGAAAACAGGTCACTGTGCATCTTAAGCATTCATCAGCCCACATGTGATGATATGGCCTGAGTGCCTGGCTACTTCTCCATCAAGGTCATTTCAAACTCTGAAATTTTAAATGTGACTGTTATTTTGAGGAAAAACATCTTGGGACAACTCTGTAAAGGAAGTTTTGCGACTTCCTATAGCATCACCTCTACATTACCAGAGTAAACCAGAGTCAGAAATGCTCTTATCTGGTGTAAAATTCTTGTTTTAGGTAACACATCACCTTGCCAAGCTTTTTGACAGCATCGCAGATCTGCAGTTTGGGGACAATCAGGATGTCTCCGCACACAGAGCAGTTGGAATGTACAGCAAAGAAAAGGAGTATGTCCCATTCCAAGCTGAGTGTGAATGCACAGGCCATGTAAGATTTGATTATAAGCTTTTCTATGCTAGGGGAGTATTTTCAGGATGCTCTTTAAAGGTTGAATTGAGCAGGAAAAATAACAGCTCATGTCACATCAGGCTCTGGTTAGTTTTGTGCTTAGAGAGTCCTGTTTACCTACAGGCAGTGTGACAGAGGGCCACTCTGCCACATGTCCCGGTTTTTGCTTATTTGGCTTCAGCACCCAGCAGGATCTAGGAGCTGAACTAGACAGAAGGGTCTGTCACAGATTGAATGAGTGGCCCCAGAATTAGAGCAAACGCAACCCAGTGGCTGAGTCACCTACAAAGTGTATTCTATTTTCACCACTGCTCAGAGGATACAGAGAAGGGTTGTAGTGAAGCAGCACCTTGCAATAAAGCTTGTTTTAAAGAGGCTTCGTGGTTCAGTATTCCATTGTGAATGTTGGAAGTGGCTGCTCGTAAATAAAATGAGGTCTACCAAGCTGGTGTCCTGTACTCTAATTATCACATGCACAGAGAGTTAAGGTAGTCTGTTCTCTTCTCTCATAACTAAATACCTCAAAAATATTCTTGGCAGTTATCCACAAGAATGGCTCATTATGATTTGAGAGCACTTTGGGTGTGTTCAGATGATTTAGGGCAAGGGTGGGGAACCTACGGTTCCTTAAGTGCAGTGTTTTGATTGAATCCAAATTTTACAGAAGGTCACACTTAAGGACCTAGAAGGCCACATGTGGCCTTAAGGCTGCAGGTTCCCCACCCATGATGGGGGAATTGCGTCTTTTTATGATGATGTTTGCATAGCTTGGGTTAATGCACAGGGTGACTGAAGGAATAGCCTGTCAGAGAACCGTTTGGGTTGGGACAAGTTTCCTTAAAGTGTTCTTTGCAGAAATATGATTGCAACCCTACTTTACAAGGGCTTTCTTTACTCTTTTCTGTTGCTTTTTAATATTGTGCCAGAAAAGCCCTGCCAAATGAAGGAGAAGCAGATGGTGGACTACTTTGATTAGAATATATTTTTTGATCTCTTGGGCTTTTTAGGGTATTATTATAATGATTAGAAAAAGTTGCCATAAACTATCTTGAAAAAAGTGTGTAGCTGTCTGATCCCTCCTAGCAGACTGCTCGCTGACTGGCATGGTGCCTGGAAGGGTGGTCCAATTGATGGATGTGGTTGTCACCAGCCAGAACCCTTGATATTGAAAGTTTTTATTGCGCTCTAATTTATTCAGTATAAGCAACTTATGCTAGAGACTTGTGAACATATACACATCACCCTTTAATTGCCTTTGTTTTATAAAAAGAAGCTTTCAAAGTCTTTCCCTTTCGCTGCACTCTTATAATTAGTTCCTCCCGATTTAGTCTATTTGTATTTTATTCAGCAAGTATTTGTTGAATGCCTACTATGTGTCAGATGCTAAGTTAGGCTTTTGGGGACTCAAAAATGAGCAAGACATGGCCCTTGTCTTTGAGGAGCTGTTAGGTTCATTGAGAAAATGGATATACACATACTTAGTGATAATGGAAGGTGGTAATGTTATTACAGAGGGTTGCTTGTGAAATACCAAAAAGGGAAGGATCCAGTGAACACCTCATCAGAGCTTTGTTCTCAAATCATACTGAGTTAGGTCGCTGTTGTTGGCATAATCATCTGAACATGAGCTGATGTCTTGATATACACATGTGTTTGGTCTTCCCAAATAGACCAGAAAGTTCTTGAAGATAGGTAGCTATAGTAAGCATATAGATCCCAGAGTATGTGGGAGATGCTTAAATAATGACTGATTTTCTGAGGGAACTTGTTGCTTGGTGACATTAAGAGACAGCTCTTAGTGATTAAGGTAGAGATACAGGATCCCATTGATTAGATCAGAACAACCTGATCTCATCAGATGAACCTGAACTCATGCATGTTGACAAAGCACAGCTATGAAGCCAGAGGGGAGGGCTCTTAATAAGAGATGTTGGGGCCATCATCAGGCACGTGCTTCCTTTTCCTCTCAAGGGAGACAGTTGTCAGCTAATTTGCCACTCCTTCCCAATTCTCAAGAGAAGAGGTTCTAGAAATGCTGCTGCCATCTTCACAAGGGTAGGGAAAGAAATAAGTTGTAGCATCTTCAGCCTCCCATGTGGGCCTTGGAATTTATGTATTATGCTATTTATTCTAGTCATTTTAATTGCTATGGTCAACTCTATGCAAATAGTATATGTATCCTTTTAGTTATAGGATATCATCCCATGGAAAAAGATACATGGATTCATATAACAAAATATTAATACATTGAATAGGATGGAAAACTGACTAAGATATATTTGTGGGAGCAAAACAAACTTGAAAGTTTTAAAAAAGATTAATTTTCACAAGTCAGCAGTTGTCCTCTCTCTCATACTCTCCTGCTGTCTAATTTCTGACAAGTGTGAAGATTAGAACCAGTAGGGAATATAATTAAGATACTTGCTGAAAACACTTTGTCTTAAGGCTAAGAACTATGAAGATTTTAGAGAAGTATTTTCAGTAGATTTAAAATTTACCAGAAGATATATTTTTTTTTAAAAATCATTATTTCATTATCCCCAGAGCTCTAGAGTATGACTTATACCTCTATCGGTAGCTGTGACATTTGGTTTCTCAAAACACGGTGTGTCATCAGAGGGGAATCTCGGTCTGGAATCTCCTTGTCTTCAAAGCTAAGAGATGAATAGTAGAGAACACCTTCTCTGCTTAGGCTGGGAAAGTTATTAGCCAAACTGGTAGGTAAAATAAGATGAGCAGTATCCCTGCGAGAAAGACTTCATGGATCAGTTCTTCAACTTCCACCTTGAGTTATCCCTCTTGTAGTTTTCTACCTGGAATTAAAATAAATCCAACTGAGGCTTTATTCTCCACAGTGTGAGGGTGGAATTATCCCTTTTCCATAGTTAAGCCTATATTATAACATTTCAATTGCTTTCAAGGTGGAAACATGGCTTCTGCAGCTCGAACAGACCATGCAAGAAACAGTGCGTCATTCTATCACAGAAGCTATAGTGGCCTATGAGGAAAAACCTAGGGAACTGTGGATTTTTGATTTCCCGGCTCAAGTGGCACTAACCAGCTCACAAATATGGTGGACCACGGACGTAGGAATAGCCTTCAGTAGACTGGAGGAAGGCTATGAAACAGCCCTAAAGGATTTCCATAAAAAACAGGTATTTTATCGATTTGTGATTTTTGAGACTTGAAGGAACTGGAGGAGGTAAGCTTCATTCATTCATTCATTCATTTATTCATCCATCATGCATGGAGTGTCTTCTGTATGCAAGGCACTATGCCAGGAAGATTTTAGCAATCAGTTGTTAAGTTTTTCATTTTCTACCTTTGTGTTATCCTTCTAATTTCTACATAGGTTTGAAAAAATAAAAAAGGTCATGTCCATTATCTTCCAAGGCTCTAGTATAGCACCTGTACCTAGATACTGCACCTATTTTTTTCCTTCTGTGTAAGACTCTCCAACTAGGCATGTCATATATTTATTAGAAAATATGGATATGATTTTAAAAGGTGGAGGGCTGCTCAACAAAGACAAATATTTTCATGGGTTTCGGTTTTCTCTTAATTACAAATCACAGATGAGAAACTTTGGAATATAGTCTATTTTGAATTCTATTTTATTGATTGCAGTTATGCTATGAGTCTTCCTTCAGCCTCCCAACTTAAGATGTGCTCTTAGCTGCATAACAATTCAGAGACATGGCCTTTTTCTCAGCTTATAGATTCAGAGGATATTAGGCTTGGAAAGGAGTTTAAATACTAGTTTATCTACTCTTGTTTTTAGTAGATAAAATCTGAATGCAGAGATATTAAGTGATTTTCCCAACACTGTACAGTTCATAAGAGAAACTGGCATGGCTGGCACACTCTTCCTGGTTCTGAATCAGAACACTTCTCACTATTCCCCACTTCCTCTCTTCTCCCGTGACAATATTTCTACTTCAGCGCCTTAAGAATCAAATAGATTCAGACAGTGAACAATCCATGTATTGTTAACGCACACATTTGGGAGTTTCAAGTGTGGATTATTTCTTGTAATTGTGTTCTTTCAGTCTTGGACAGGGGCCACCCAACTTAAGTATGTTACTAAAGAAGGTTTTGTGCTACTTACTCTTAGAGAAAAATATATTCTTCTTGATTTTTACATTCTTAGGAAGATGGGGTATTGGTTTCTATTTAGTAGGCTTGAAGTTACAGGATTCGATTTAAAGCAGTGGCTGGTTTCTTTGTGGGGTGCGATCTCTGCAATTCTAGTGGCTGCCTCTTGGATGGAGAAGCTGAGCAGTTAGTTACATTTTCTTTCACTGTTAACAGATCTTACCCTTTCTCATCAAGGACCTTACAGTCATTTATTATGACTTCCACTGTCCAATTTACATGCCACTGTATAACTTTATTCTTTAAAACCTACCATTAAATGCGGTGCTGGTGATATTATTACTATTATTTTAAATCTTATTTAGATTTACCAACGTACTTAGCAATCGCTTTGCTGATTACTTATTTTTCACCTCATTTCTTGTTTCTGAATTCATTTCCTTTCTTTCTGTAGTATATCTTTTAGCAGTTTGTGCAGTGGTAGATTGTAATAGGAAATTTGAGGGTCATTTGGCTTTATTTTGACTTTCTTTTTCATAATTTAGCTAGGTAGGGAATTACAAGTTGAGAGTTGTTTTCTTTCAGAACTTTAAAAAATATTTTTCCTTTTGTGGCTTTTATTGTTGTGAAATGTTAACTCTGTCAAATTGTTTTTCTATTATAAGAGATCTGTCTTGGTTTTTTGGCTACTTTTATGATTTTTTTTCTTGTTGTAGTTCTGATAACTTTTTTTCCTTGTAGCAAATGATTAAGAATAAAGAGGAACCCGGGGCAAGATTATGTAGGTTCAAATCTCAGCCTGTCCCATTTCTGCATTAGCTGTGTGGCCACGGGCAAGCAATTGGACTGCTCTGTGCCTTAGTTTCACCATCTGCAAAACAGGGACAATGACGGTACCTGCATCATAGGATCATTAGAAGAATTAGTAAGTTCATATGTGGGAAACGTTATTTAAAAGTGCTTGTCAAAATTCAGGTACTGTGTTAGCCATTGCTATTATTGTTAATGCTACGATGATAATGGCAATAATGACGATGGTGTCTAATGTGATACACGATTCATTTAATGAGTTTTTCCCCAACAATTTATCATAAAATTTTTTCAAACATACAGAAAAGTTGAAATAATTATATAGTGATGTGTATGCCAATCACCTAGATTCTACAATTAATATCTTGTTTTATTTTCTTATCATATCTGGCCTTTATCCAACACTCTATCCACCCATCAGTTCATCTTCTATCTGTGGTTCTTTTTAAAGTTAGTTGTAGATACTAGTAATCTTTACACTCAAACACTTCAATATTTTTATTTAAAAAATTTTAATTTTAATTGAAAAGTAATAATTATTTATATTTATGATGTATAACATGATGTTTTGATATATGCATATATTGTAGAATGGCTAAATTGAACTATTTGATATATGCATTACCTCATATATCTTTTTTTGTGGTAAGAATGTTTAAAATCTGCTTTCTTAGCAATTTTCAAAAATAATAACTGTAGTCACCATGATATACGATAGATCTCTTGAACTTAATCTCCTAATTGAAATTTTGTGTCCTTTGACTAATATCTCCCTAGAACTCCTACCCCCTGGTAACTACCATTTTACTGTTTATATGAGTTCAGCTTTTTTTATATTCCACATGTAACTGAGATCATGCAGTATTTGTCTTTCTGTGTCTGCTTTATTTCACTCAGCATAATGTCCTCTAGGTTCATCTGTGTTGTGGCAAACGACAGAATTTCCTTCCTTTTAAAGACTGAATTATATTCCACTGTATACATGTACCACAGTCTTTATCCATTCATCCATTGGTGGACACTTAGGTTGATTCTGTAACGTGGCTGTTATGAATAATGCTTCAGTGAACATGGGAGTGCAGACATCTCTTTTTCATACTGGTTTCAATTCTTTTGTATATATCTGCAATAGTGAGATTGCTGGATCATATGGCAGTTCCATTTTTAAATTCTTCAAAAATCTTCATGCTATTTTTCATAATGGCTATAATAACTTACATTCCCATCAACAGTGTGCAAGGATTCCCTTCTTAAACACTTCAATTTACATACTCATTTCATCAGTTTAATTTCAGTTATCATATCTCAATTTCCCAGAGTTCTTTTTGGCTCTTTAAAAATCAGTTTTATAATGATATATCTTTTCATTGTGGTTTCTATTTTTTGTCTCAATTATTTCAAAGAGATAGATGTTTAATGATTTTATTTAGATTGTTCTACTAACTCTTGTTCTTTAGATGCTGAATTTTCTATTAAATTGGATTTGATTTTTGTGTGTTTATTTTCTAAGGTTGTTTTTATCTAGGTTTGTTTTTTCTATAGGAATTTCTACCCTGAATTAAGCGAATGTCCCTGTAGTGTTTGTTTTTCCTTTTCTCTTTCAGGTCTCTATAAGTCTTGTAAGTTCTCGATTAACTTTGTGGTTAATTACTTAGGATTTCCTGATCACATTGGCAGGGTCAGTTTGGATGCCCCAGCTTCACGTGGCATAGACTTGAGATTTTTATTTGTTTTAAGGGACTTTTTCCCCTGCCTAAGCCTCAAGATATTTCAAGCTTTCATTTTGATTGTTGACCTGATGGGTACAGTTTTTTAGAACCCCTTATTGGACTATAACACTTTGAGGATCTCAGCCTTATGTCAACATCTTAGTTCCAACTTCCTGCCTTCTCAAGGGAGTGTAAGAGGCACAACAGAAATGGTAACAGGGTGCCTGCAATCCTAACACTCTGGGAGGCCAAGGTGGGAGGATAGCTTGAGCCCAGGAGTTGAAAATCAGCGTGAGCAAGAGCAAGACCCCACCTCTACAAAAAATAGAAAAATTAGCCAGGCGTG
>JAQIFY010003986.1:0-12124 GCA_028533085.1 Varecia variegata
TGGAAAGATTGCAACTGAGTTCTTACTCATATGTACCAAGAAGTGACAGAGGAGAGGGGGCTACTACAATCTCACAAGTACATCAAGCTGTTCTAATAAGTTGGAATGATATTATGTTAGCATCTATAGTATATATTACTTGTACAATTAAAGTTTATTAAAGAAGCGGAGCTACTCCATTCATTACACTCTAGGTATCTATGTCCTGAGCAATTCTTAACAATCTGAATCTAAAACCTCCAACTGTCTTGTTTCATTACTATCTTATATAGGTGCTGAGAGTGAGAAATTAAAATACTGATAAATGATTCAGAAGTTTCTGTCTGGAAAACATTTCAAAACAACCCAAATTAATACTTTGAAATCAAAATGTAAATAAATTTTATTAGTTATAATAGCTATTAAATTGTGTCTAATCTCACTCCTTAAATAATTCTCCCATTCGTCCTTTCTTTTCTCATCTAGCCAGTACTGCTGTAGCTCAGGATCCCATTGCCTACAGTACTGCCTCTTCCTTCTCAACTGAGTCCCCTTCATTGATCCTACACACTGAATTCAAAATAAACTTTCTGAAAATCTGACCATTTCACTCTCCTAGTAAGGCATTTTTTTCAACGGGTCCCCATTGCTCAGAAAATAAAGGTCATCCTCTTGGCTGCTTGAAATTTATCTTCCAGCAATACCAAACTCCAAATCTTAGACTGAATTTTATTTGGATGGCAGTGTAGGAAACATTTTTCAGGTCATGCCCCTGCCATTTTCTTCCCTGTCCCATGTTTTCCCCAAGCTGAATTCATTTTGCCAATCTTGGGGTCCAGAAAGACTCTAAGTATACACTTGTATCACAGATAGCACTTGGCATTTAAGTATATTTTATGTGCATTTATGAATTTATAAATTTGTCTTCCACATTAGATTCAAATTACCCCAAATGAGGGTTATATCTGGGTCCTGTTGGGTGCATTGGCCTATTGCCTGCATCTTCTATAGTCCCTGATAATAACAGCTGCTCAAAACCATAACTGAGCAATTCAATTGAGGCTAACATAATAGAGAGTATCTCTCCTCTAAGGTGGTTCCCTACCTTGCAATGCAAACACTTGTGGCATTTTACCCATTCTCACCTCAAGTTCACTTCATCCTAGTATGTATCTTCCAATATCTTTCTCTCCTTCAACTAAGAGAAATAATATCTAACCATGCTGATTCCCTCTAGGTAAACATTCGATAGCTCTTCCCTGCTCCCTTTCCAGAGATATGGATCTATCTTTTCTCTCTAAGACCTTTCTGACAAATACAAATGAAGCCTGAACATATTTATTGCAGAGAGAAAAGTTGGGCATTTTGGCCTTCAAATAACTCTATGAATAGTATTTTTATTTCCAATTCTAATTGAGGCAACTGAGGCTCAGAGAGGTTAAGTAACTCCCCTAATGTCACAGAACCAGGATTTGGACCCAGATGTATCTGTTCCCAATGAGTCATTACAAACATTGGTATATGAGGTTCTGGGTATGACCTGTTTGCTGCACATGCCTTCAGGAGTGTGGAGAAGCTATAAAAAATTATGAGCAGGGCAACTGTCCATAATGTTTATAAAGAGTAGTGACCTAACTCACTTTGTGTTCTCTGTCTCTGTTGTTTCTGCCATGGCTTGTGGACTGAAGGATCAGTTTAGACTGTCCTTCATTCAACATTTAACAAATATTTCTTGAGCCTCTTCTTTGTGCAAGGCAGAGGTGTAACATTTCATACTTTAGTCAGCTAAGATTGAAAATGCTTTTACAGTTGAAAGCAGCTTAGTAGAAACTACATACAGTTAGCATCATTGTGTAACTAGAGATCCACAGAAAAGGAATACTGTGAACCACCTACCTCAAGGATGTCTACAGCTTTACTTTTCCTCTCTCTCTCACTGTTTATTTTTTCTCTATAAAATAAGAACTATTTTCATATTTCCTCTTATAAGAAAGTCTATTATGGCACAAGTGCATTTTTCTCTGTTTAAGAAAATGCCTCAGGATAAATTGTGGAGGCAATAGTTTTCCATGCTAACATCTTCAGACATGAAATTAGCATCTGGGCAGTTACCACAGCACTGTTCTAACTTAGGATAAAAAGGTAAAAGTTTATGTATAATTTCCAAAATTTTTATCATTACTTTATCAAGAACCCTGTGATCCAACACAGGATTGTTCTTATAGTTGCTGTTCATTTTTGTGTCTCATAGCTTTGTATTTGAGGTATACAACAATCCTTAGAGTGAATAAGCAAATAGCAATTAAACATTCATGTGCACATAAACTTGGATTTTCCCAGTATATTTCTCCTTTCTATTATATCTACTTTAATGTAGATCCAAAGTTCATTATCTGTGCTATCAGAGTAGAAAGTTTAAGTGTGAATAAAATAAATCAATTGATTATATAATTACACCCCATACTTTGCAATCATTTTAAAAGTTAGTTTTAACTACCATTTCTCAAAAACATGCTTACATATTAACATGAATTATTAACTGAAACATGACTTTTGCAGGTTTAATCTCTATCTAGTACTATCTGGTTAAGATGAAATACTAAGAAAAAATTAATGCAGTCAGTAATAAAAACAGAATAAAAATTTGACCAACCAGACATAAGGAAGACACACTCTAGAAAGAATGAAGTAACAGTAAGTGAATGTTATATACAGAGCCTTTGATGGTGTGTTACATGTGATGGATCTATGCAAACTCTATTACAGAATGAAAGGAAATAACAACATAATTTTTTTGTTTTCCAAATGTTCTTTTTAAGATATACAATAATTTTGTAATCAGGAAAAATGTTGTTTAAGAAAACATTAATGGACCATTCAAAACAAGTGAAATGTCACTAGTTTTCCAAGTGGACTATTAGAAATGCTCTCACTCTTTGCTAAGTGGCACACAGATGCTCACTAGAAATTATCTGATGGATGGTTGTGCCTTAGAAAAATAACACTTTTCCTATTATATTGGCTTATCAATTTCATAAAATAGAATTTTATATATTGCTTTGTAATATTTTTAGGTTAATGATACCATTATCTATAGTACCTAAAAAAGTTTTAGTTTTTATGAATAGACCAAAGACCAGAAGGACACAGTTAGTAGTTTTATGGGGACTTTTGTAGTGTTTTGCATGATGAATGAACTCACAGAAGCTCCTATGGTAAAACCCACCTGACTACCCAAAAGGTTAAATGTGTATAAAAAGCTGGTATTTTCCTATGCTAGGAAGAAGAATTGAGAAACACTTAAATGAATGAATTATTTTTATTCATAGATACACTTATAAACTGACTGCTTTTTTGTGTTATAAGTAATCTTTTCATGAACAAGCTATTGGACTACTTGTTATTCATTAAATGAAGCCACCTCAAGTGAAATATTGTTCTAATTGGAATATTACTAAATTTAAATCCATCATTCAGAGAAGAAACTAGAACAAAAACTTATGGAGAAGGAAAAATTCTGCAAGACTATATGACCTAGAAACAGGAATAGAGAGAGAATGAGAAAGCAAGATAGAAACCCGAGTAGTACATAAGCCTTCATCACAATCTGGTTCACATATAAACTTAAAAATAGCCCTTCTTGAAAACATCTCTTCTCATAGAGATAAACTGAGTAGACTTGTTTTCTTGGAATGAAAAAATCGAGACAAAAGCATATCAGAGCAACATTTTAAATGTCTTAATATCAAGGATCATGTGTTATATATTTTGATATTTGCCCCAGCATCTAGCATAATGTTACTGCCATAGTCATACTGCAAAAAAAAAATTAAGTTGTTAGATGACAAGTCATTTCCTCTTTTTTACTCCAATCTGACACCCTGATGTCTGTGCAAATGTAGCTTCCTTAAAGAAAGGTCTATTAAATGATAGAGTCATATATATCTGGAAAGCATACACTGATTAAAATAACTCTAGGTACAAGTGAACTCTGTGACAAGAAGGAACTAAATTCAAAAATAGAATTAATTACGTGTTTAGTGACAGTACCTCGATGGTTTGAAACTGATGTTCACACGAACCAACAGTATTGCTAACAGCTGGGCATTCCCTTCCCCACGCCCCCCGGGTTATGACTGATCCCCATCACTGTGTAATGAAGCTGTGATTCTGAACAACTGGCACTTTTGGTTAGCTCACATTCAAGTTGCGGTATTCTAAAGTGACTGTGTATAAGACATCGGAAAACCAAATAACTGAATCGATGATGAATGTTTACATAGATAATAGCTAGTTTTAAGCAAATTAAAAAGGTCTTAGGAAAAGGCAGACTGAAAATGCTCTACTTCACACAGCAGCCCCTGGGCAGGAGTGATGGGAAAAGTGATGCTGGCAGGGAGGTGGAGGTTGTTCTTTAGTTTACCTCTTTTCCTTTGACTTTTAAATATGGGTTAGCGTCCACAGAGTAGGTAACTTAGACTAACTACATCACCTCTCTACAGGTTATAAACTTTCTAAATCTGCACTGTTGGCAAGAAGCAGGAATGGGTTCAATAAAAGCTCAACTCTGCCAGTAAACCTCTGTAAAAACAATGACAAAAATGTTGCTTAACAATCTCATTGTCTGCTGTTTTATCTACATGTTTTTAAACCCATATGGAGCTAGAGGAGGAAACTCAGCAGAAAGGCCAGGAATGGATATTTAATGAAAAGGGCTCATTGATAGATTTTTATCTCTAAAATCTTCATCCACATTATAGAGAAGAAAAAATACTTTTGAAACAGATAAACCATTCACTCAGGTTTCCGAACGTTTTCTATAGTATGGGCCCCTCTGCCGGTCTGGTGAAGCCTAAAGACCCTTCTCAGAACAATGCCTTTTAATGCATAAAATGAAATAAAAAGAAATTGAAAGTCATCATCAAAATATTTTAAAATGTGTGATATTTCAATGAATATGCTTATTTATTAATACAATAAATGAGAGTTAGAGGCAGGTCTAATATAGTCTTATATTAGTGAAAATATAAATGATATATTTAGATATTTGTAACACGTATAATGTGAAATGAAAATATCTGTGATTTCTATTAGTGACAAAGTTATAGCTATTGCTAATACTGTGACTGGTTGTTGCCTATATTTGTGGTCGATAGAAATTCTGAATTTCAGGCAATGATTTTATTTTAGTAAAAATAAACATATGATTTTTGTTTTCTCATCAAAGAACACGGACACTTCTGTCACCCATTCTTTGAGAGTCCTATACTCAGGGTTAAAACCCTTGCATTAAGCACTTAAAGAGAGGGACTAAGAATGTGCTTATATTAATTTTTGTAGAAAAGTGCTCATGTTCTGTTAAACTGGAAACTATTAACAGTGGTGGAATCCAGGAATAATTCTATAGGAAAGGAGATGACATTATTAACTGCAAAGTTGGTATGAGGTACCAAATAGTCATTTTAGGGATGTTTAAAAAATTGTGTGTCTGTCCGAGTGTACCAGAGAAAATATAAAGTGAATTTTACTTTGAACAAACCACCACAAATATCTCTGGGCTTCTCAGAGCTAAGAGCTGTAGTTTCAATTTCTTGGTGTTTTGTAGTTAGATAATAGTGCCGGGTATTTATAGGCTTCCTTATATAACTATAGTTCTATCCATTTTTCTTGTCAGAATAGTTTATTTTCTATCCCTGCTCCTGTTTTCCTTGAATTTTAGTATTGGATTTACTGTCTTTGCTCTAGCTCTACTTCTTTTTATAGAACCCCATTCCTCCAGTTCAATTTATTTTTAAGTTGGATACTTTATGTGTCCATTCCCTTTAGGGCTCTAAAAAGAGTGTGTATTATTGACCAGATAAAGCTATTAAGGTAACTATTATGAAATTTATTTTTAGGTCCTTGGTCACCTTAATGGCTCTTTGGGGTTTAAGATATGCTCAAAGTAGAGTGCACCATAACCTGGGAGGAGCAGTCTGTTGCTATTATTTCTTACTTATCCCCTGCTCAATCAGGAACACTTGCAATCTAGCATTCTCTACCACCCACACAATTATGTAAGGGCCATTAATGGTTTGAATTAAAAAATCTTTCCTTAGGCCTCCATTTCCTTGAGCAGCTCCTGTTCCGGAAACATTTGTTTCCTTGCTCTAAGTCAGTACTCTTCTTCTGTTTCTCAGATTACTCTTTTATGTATGTATGTGTGTATGTATGTATGTATGTATGTGTACTTTGTGTGTACTTTGCAGATAGCATTTCTTTACTTAGCTTCAATTCTGTCTTTAGCAACTTTATACTCCTTACTCTCCTTACTTTCTCCCTTGGCAATGCCATACAATCTTATCACTTCACCATTCTCATCTGACCCCTAAATTTGAACCTTTATTACCAATGCTTCCTACATTTTAATGAACAGGTGTACTACCTTATTGGGATGCCCCGATCACACCTAAAATTCAATCTGTCTAAGCAGGAAAGAAAATTGTTGTACTTCTACCCTTCAGTTGATAAAGACTGCTTTACAATGAAACTCAAAACATGTACTTGGCTCTTTGTCTCACATGTTGCTGGAAACCATCACGTCCAAGTGTGCTGATACAGTTGAAAACTGCCGGTCAGGTCACACTAGTTGTTGCCGTCACTGCCAAACTTAGCTCCATGGTTGCCAGTAAAATTTTATCGCAACCATTTGAAACCCATGAGAGCTCAGGAAATAATGTCATCATTTGAAAAATTGTGCACATTCAGTGAAAGATCAGGAATCATCTATATTCTTTCCTTTCTCCTAACTGAGAAAGGCATTTATCTCTGTCTGCTACAGAGTGGTGTGATAAAAGCAGAAATCGCTGTGGTTTGTGCCTGTAATGTCCCCATTATGAGACAACCATTCCAGTCTCACTTTGACAGTCAGGCCCAAAATTTCAGCTAAGTACCCAAGAATGTGACATTAACATGTGTAGAGGATAATGACTATCCCACAAATTACATTTTAACCATGTTCCAACATACTAGTCCTAGGATGACTTCTTTTCTAGGAGCTTCCTAATAGAGAATTTTTTTATATTGTACATGCATTATTTGGGTCTGCCCCTTTTTTCCCAAGGGTGAGAGTTGGGGTGATAGTTGAAAAGATTGATATTTTCAGTCTGAGAAAAAGGCAATATTTTTCAATCATCCAATATAGTTCTAAATTTTATGAGTACTAAATCAAGTTATGCTGTTCTCAAACTCCCTTGATCTCGGAGTACTTCATCTTTCTTTCTCTTTGAACTGGGAAATATTAGAGTAAGGTTTAGCCTTGAGAATAAATGCACAGCTAAATTATAATCCCTGAGCACATAGAGTTTAGCAAATAATGGGAATGTTGAAATTATTTGAACATCCAGAAGGTCTTAATGAATGTTTCAGTAATTATTTGTAATCAAAAGCAAAACTTTCATGTAATGTGAACCTAATTCAATTTGCTAGAACTATTTAATAAGTCCTAGGGGGTCTATTTGAGCATTTTGCAGATATTTCTCTTTCTTTGCTTTATTATATTAACACTTTAAGGTAGAGTAGTTGAACTTTCAGTATGATATGTCTGTCCAAAACTATTGGGTAACATTTGGAAAAAATATACCCAGAGGCATCTGATTAAAGATCAGACTTCCATGTCAGACACAGAAAATCCAATTCAGTTTTGTCAATGAGAAAATTTTTTGTGTTTATTGTTGCAAAGACTTTATCCTACAGTAATGCTGGAATCATTTTTTTCTTTGAAGGCTATGGATATATTTGTACCACATTGTTTTTGGGGGTGTAACTTGTCCCATCGTTTAAAAGAATGTGAGACATTAAGTAAAAAATAGTTATCTATATTTAAGTACATATGGTTATGGGTATTATACTTATATCTCTATATATTTATTAGTAGGCTTTAAATATTATGCACCTTGGATTTAATATTATATAATTAATCCTGAACATAAAACTTACATCAACTGACAGTCAATTCATTTTTTGTTTTATATGTTCACAAGCAGCCAGACTGAGGGAAATTTTCTTTCTCTTATTCCGTTGGAGTTCTCAACTAAATTCTATTTTATGTATTTTGAGAAAAGTAGAGTAATATTAAATTAAATTAGACAATACTTTCAATGACAAAAATCACTTCCAAAGTACCCTGTTTATTTCTAAAACAGAAGAGATATTTAATATTTGTTTTCTGGAATAAAACAGGGTTAAATTTGAATAATTATTTTTCTTCTTTTCTCTTTGATTTCCTGTTACATTTATAAAATTTAAAGTCTATTCTGGTGTTTAAAAAATCCCTTGTGGTTGCAAAAAATATAGTTTATAAGATGGACTTATAATATATAAACATTGTCATGGACTGGTCATGACCCCAAAGTGAAATTTCATGACTCCACAATGTTAAGGCACAAAAAATAAGGTATACTAAAAGTTATATCACATGATGATTAAACAGCAGTCTTAATTCATCCACTAAGTATTAAGATTGTTTTTCTATTATTTCAAAAATTATGAGGGTACAAATGTTTTGGTTATATAAATTGCTTTTGTTATGCTTGAGTTAGAGTTATAAGTGTGCCCATCACCCAGATGGTGTTCTTTATACCTGTTAGGTAGGTTTTTGCCCATCCTCTCCTCCTCCCTCCCCCCTGCTTGATTTCCACTGAGTTTTACTTCCCTCTATGCAAATGGGTGATGATTGGTTAGTTCCAATTTAATGGCAAGTAAATGTGGTGTTTGTTTTTCCATTCATTAGATACTTCCCTCAGGATAATGGTCTCCACTGCTGACTAAATTGTTGCAAAAGGCCTTAATTCATCCTTTTCATGGCTGAATAGTATTCCGCAGTATACACGTACCACAATTTGTTAACCCACTCATGAATTTATGGGCACTTGGGTTGATTCCATATCTTTGCAATTGTGAATTGTGCAGTAATAAACATTTGAGTTCAAGTGTCTTTTTGATAAAATGAATTCCCTTCCTTTGGTTAAATACCCAGTAGTGAGATTGCTGGAACAAATTGTAGGGCTACTTTTAGTTCTTTGAGGAATCTCTATACTGTTTTCCATGGAGGTTATACTAATTTGTAGTTCCCCAAACAGTGTATTAGTGTTCCTTTCTCTCTGCATACAAGCCAGCATCTATTCTTTTTGGACTTTTTAATAAAGGCCATTCTAACTGGGATAAGGTGATATCTCATTGTGGTTTTAATTTGCATTTCCCTGATGATTAGTGATGTTGAGCATTTTTTCATATGTTTATTGGCCATTTGCCTATCTTCTTTTGAAAAGCTTCTGTTCATGTCTTTTGCCCACTTATTAATGGGGTTGCTTGTTTTTCTCTTGCTGATTTGCTTGAGTTCTTTATAGATTCTGGCCATTAACACTTTATTGGAAGTATAGCTTGCAAATATTTTCTCCCATTCTGGAGGTTGTTTATTTGCTCTGTTGATTATTTCCTTAGCTGTGTAGAAGGTTTTTAAGTTAATCAAGTCCCATTTATTATTTCTGTTGTGGTTGTGATTGCCATTGGGGTCTTCTTCATAAATTCTTTGACTAGACCAATATCTAGAAGAGTTTTTTTCAACATTTTCTTCCAGCATTCTTATGGTTTCATGCCTTACATTTAAGTCTTTGATCCATTGTGAATTCATTTTTGTGAGTGGTGAGAGATATGGATCCTGTTTCATTCTTCTACATGTGGCTATCCAATTCTCCCAGCTCCATTTATTGAATAGGGCTTCTTTTCCCCAGCCTATACTATTGTCTGCTTGGTCAAAGATCAGTTGGTTATATGTGGATGATTTTATAAATTGGTTCTCTGTTCTGTTCCATTGGTTTATATTTCTAGTTTTGTGCCAATACCATATTGTTTTGGTTACTGTAGTCTTGTAGTATAGTTTGAAGTCTGGTAATGTGATGACTCCAGATTTGTTCTTTTTCTCTAAGATTGCTTTGGCTATTTGGGTTTTTTCCTGATTCCAAATGAAGCATAGAATTATTTTTTCTAGATTTGTGAAATATGACTTTGGTATTTTTATGGGAATTGCATCAAATTTGTAAATCACTTTGGGAAATATGCACATTTTAACAATGCTGATTCTACCTATCCATGAGAATGATATGTTTTTGCATTTGTTTGTGTCTTCTGCTATTTCTTTCCTCAGTGTTTTTCAGTTCTCTCTGTAGAGATCTTTCACCTCCTTGGTTAAGTATATTCCTACATATTGTGTTTTCTTGGTGGCTATGGTGAATGGTATTGAGTCTTTGATTTGACTCTGAATCTATTAAGATTCTTAAGGACAAAAATCTGTTTATTCTTGAGGATATTGTCCTTCTCTTTGTAAAACTCTCATCTCCACTACCATCCCTCTTATCGTTTAGGTACCTACTATACATTCTACTGGTCTCACCTCAAATGAGATGGTCTGGTCTTCCCTAAACCCCTCCAAATAAAACAAGCGTCCCTATCATAGCTCCCTCTTTTTTGCCTTCATGTCACTTATGATGTCTTCTAATTAAATATTATATATTAATAATTCTTGTTTTTTCTCTCTTATTAATCTGTATACTCTATGAGAGTAGGAATGAAATTAATTTTATTACCATTGTTGTCACATAAGTAGAAAGGGGCTACTGTTTGATGCAATTTGGTGAATAAATAAATTTATTCATATATGTTCTATAATCCTTGTACATAGTTACACTAAGAAAAGCTGAATAAATAGATTTATGTAATTTTCTTATTAAACTTACATGAACTTTAATTCTTATTTTTACTTTCTTATAAACACATCTTTTTTTAAAAAAAATCTTTATTTTGCATCAGAATTTCTCTATATTTTGCTTTTGGATCTATGTCATAGCCAGAATGTAGAAGAGTAGGAATTCAGTATTATACAGTATAGAACTATAATCTTTGACCATTTTTACAGTGTAACAAAATACTGGAATTATTCATTCCACTGTTTATTTCTGTTTGTCATTCACTAAAATACTTGATCACATAACAGTGACATCTTACAATAATTGCAAACATACAAACAGAGAATGAAATTAAATTAGGTGTTTGTGATTCAGAAGTATATTAAATCATACTTTTGAGAAACCCAGTAAATCCTTCTATTATAATAATTTTGGCAGGATTTAGAATATTTATTTATTTAAACTTATGTTAATGCTATGGATTTCCTAAATTTAGATACCTGTAAAACATGGTGTGCAATGCATTATTCCTGACTTCTACACCAATTGTTCTCAAGGAAATACACTCATTTACTAAATATGAATGAATTGGTTGAGTATATAATAAAATGTAAAATCACACAAAATTATGACAAAATAAAAGGTGAGATACACAAGTATTTGCTTTTCAAATAATTAAAAAAACTTCATGTGTATTTATTTACAAAATTATTTGTTCATGTATAACATTTATTGGCCTAATTATTTTACTAAATATTTATGTATGTTATTAATTTTAATCTTCCTATCAATATATATCAAAAGGCATTATGAGTTCCATTTATAGATGAGGAATCTGATGCTCAGATGGAACCATTGACTTGTTCAGGACATACAGTCACAAGTAGAAAAAGTCAGAGTTTAAACTCCAGTTCTATTTGAATGCAAAGCCTGTTTTCTCTCCTCTTATTTGCTGCCACTTGCCAAGGCCACTTGTCAAGTGCAAGTGTTTTTAATGTGTACAGTGTAATAAACAGCATCCTCTTATGCTACAAGGGGCAGAATCATATCATGCTAGGACTGTAATCTCTGCAGTATCAATGCCTGGGATTAAGGCCAAGTTCTGTGGTTTACTAGCCATGTAAACCTATGAAAATTATTTACCCACTCAGTAGGTCAGTTTTCTCTGTCAAATGAAACTGGTGATAAATAGTATCTACTACAAAGAGTGCTAAGAAGTTTAAAAAATTAATATCTAAAGTACTTATGACAGTGCTTGGTACATGGTAAAGTCTAAATTAAAATCAATACATTCTACGGCAATTAGCTGGTGACAAGATATAGTTGAGTAGACAAAACAGCTATATTTGTCTTTATTTACAAATTCTTCTTTAGAAAAGCAATAAGTAAATGTTGAACAATAAAATACAAATTGCATAATTTAT
>JAQIFY010003987.1:0-12123 GCA_028533085.1 Varecia variegata
GCCTCAGCCTCCCGAGTAGCTGGGACTACAGGCATGCGCCACCATGCCCGGCTAATTTTTTCTATATATATTTTTAGTTGGCCAGATCATTTCTTTCTATTTTTAGTAGAGACGGGGTCTAGCTCTTGCTCAGGCTGGTCTCGAACTCCTGACCTCAAGCGATCCACCCCCCTCGGCCTCCCAGAGTGCTAGGATTACAGGTGTGAGCCACTGCGCCTGGCCTGATCATGTAGTTTCTAAGAAGTTAACTTGGTGTTGTCGGTCCACAGTCACTTAATGGATTTTCTATTCATGTTCAGATTTTCTGAGGTGGAAAATCCCTTTTAAAAATGAGTCAAGATTAAACAATGGTTATTAGCAATATAGTGCAGTCCTACTGGATATATAAGCCTCAATTCTAAATTACTGAAATCTACCTTCCTCCTAGGTAGTGTCTGTAAAACATTGCTAAGAAAATCAGCTAAGCCTTTCAACCTAGTAATTTTCTTTCTCCACCCCAACCTCGGTTATATGTGGGAGGTGTGATTTCAGGTGACTTAACTATCTGGGTTGATTATTTGATTTGGTGATGTGGATTGATAGTTTGGATACTTTATTGCAAATAATTTAATAATTATGACTGATATATTTGATGCCATTTCAGTTCAATTTTTGAATCAGAGCTATACTTTTTTTTTTTCTTTTCAAGATTAATTAGATAAGCTTCCCTTTCTCCTAAATTCTAGAACAATGTCTACGGAAGTGAAATTATGTTCCTTGAGAAATATTACACTTCAGTTTTTTTGGTTGGCATTAATGTATTCTGGTAATTTGAATGTAATTAATCCCTTGGCAATTAGTTACTAGTCTCCCTAATACAGAGTTTTTGAGCTTAAATATCTCAATATTCTACTATTTTCCAAAAGAACTATAAATTTCTTCTATTAATCTATCAATCAATTTACCTACTTATCTACCCATCCATCCACCTATCATCTATCATTTGAGAGTCTCTTTAACCCTCTTTAACCCTAACTTCTACCCTCTCAATTTTTTCATGTTGTTCATGCCTAATTCTAATTTGGTTTTACAGCCAACAGTAGTTATAATTTTCAGTTGTCAATACCATTGCCAGCAGGTATTGATGTTTCTTATTCCAATTCAAAAATTGAGGAGTGATTTTTTTCCCATTAATTCCTGCTTTTTCCATGTCTCACAAGTTTTAATATGTATATTTCTTTCTTAGGGTTTTAATTTTAAAATGATTTTTAATTGAAAAAATAATAATTTATACATTTAAGGTAAAATGTGATGTTTTAATATTTTTATAAATTCATTTATAAATTTAGCATAATTAAATCAAGCTAATTAACATATTCAGCACCTTGCTTACCTAATATTTTTCATGGTGAGATATTTGAAAATTACTCTCTTAGTATTGTCACTGTGCTGTACAATAGATCTCAAAACCTATTCCTCCTGTCTATCTGAAACTTTGTACCCTTTGATCAACAACTCCCCACTTCCTAACTCCCCACCAACAGCAGCCTCTGGGAACCAGCATTCTACTGGCCACTTCTATAAGTTTAACTTCATTAGATTTCACATGTAAGTGAAATCATGCAGTATTTGTCTTTCTGTTCCTGCCTTAGTATAATGTTCTCCAGATTCATCCATGTTATCCCAAATGACAAGATTTCCCCCTTTGTAAAGGTTGACCAGTATACCATTATGTGTGTATATACCACATTTTCTTTATCCATTTGTTGATGGACACTTAGGTTGTTTATATATCTTGATTATTGTGAATAATGTTGAAATGATATGAGTACAAATATGCTTTCCATATAAAAGCTAAAAATTGAACTACCATATGATCCCAGTAATCCCATTTCTGGATATGTATCTAAAGTATATTTAAATATTTTTAAATCAATTAAAATATTTGCTTTAAGATTTCTTCTTCAATTCATGACTTATTTAGTACTATCTTTAAAAATCAAAATTTGAGAACTTCTTTCTAATCTTTTTTTGTCCATTTCTAATAATTCTGTTTGTATTAGAGAATATTCTCTCATTTCAATCTTTTGAAATTTGTTGAGACGTGCTTTATAACTTAGTATATGTTTAGGTTTTTAAAAATATTCTGTATGTGCTTGAAAATGACTTGTATTATGCAACTGTTGAGTGCAGTTTTCTTTTTTACTGTGTCATGCAAATTTTTTATGCCTATATTTGTATGGGAAAAAGTTAGCATAGCAAGCCTGACCTTTGGCTGGCATCTGGGAATTTGGCTTTTGCAATGTTCCCCATTGTCCTAACTGATAGGCAGTTTTGTATGCCTGAGGCACTGAACCCTGCTTTATTAGCTTGTCTATTCAGTTTGTACAAACAATGTGACTAATGATGAACATCTACTTTGCTCGTGGGTTTCTAGAATTTTGATTATTATGGCTGGTCACACTTGCAGAGGGTGCCTGCATGACTGGCTTACCAATAAAAGTTTTGGACTCAGTCTCAATTGGGTTTTCCTGGGCTAAAATGCTGAGTATTTTTTGGTTTAAATAAGAGGTATGGTCTGTGTGATCCCTACCCCTGAGAAAGGAGAAATCTGGAAAACTGCTTGTGGACTCCCCTGGATTCTGCTTAGTATATCTTTTTCTCTAGCTGATTTGGCTGTGTATTCTTTCACTGCAATAAACCATAGCCATTAGTACAACTGTCTTTGACACTTGTGAATTCTTCTAGTGAATTACTGAATGCAGTGGTCATGGGACCTCCCGCCATTAAGCAATACTAGTATATTTTTTCTATTATTTTTGGACAGATGTGTGATTAAATCTTGCATTGAGATTTTGAAGTGGTCTATTTCCCTCTACGGGGAGAACTATGAAACACTGAGGAAGGAAATAGCAGAGGACGTAAACAGATGGAAAACCATACCATGCTCATGGATTGGCAGAGTCAACATTGTTAAGATGTCTAAACTGCCCAAAACGATCTACAGATTCAATTCAATGTAATCCCTATTAAAATTGTGCAATTTCTCTAGGAATACTTCTGGTACTATTTTGAATAGACGTGGCAAAAATCAACATCCTAGCCTTGTTCCTGATCTTTTATTTTTTTTATGATTTAATATGGTGTTAGCTGTGGGAATTTCATATATATCCTTTATTATGTTGAGATAATTTCCTTCTATTCCTTGTTTGTTGAGAGCGTTTATCATAAAAGGACATTTAATTTTGTCAAATGCTTTTTCAAACCTCAATTTAGGTAATTATTTAGTGCTTATCCTTCATTCTGTTAATGTGGTGTATCACATTAATTGATCTTTGTATGTTGAACCATCCTTGTGCCAGGGATAAATCCCACTTGGTTGTGGTGCTTTTAATGTGATTTCAGTTTGCTAGTATTTTTTGAGGTATTTTGTGTATATATTTGTCCTGGATATTGGCCTATAGTTTTCTTTTCTTGTGGTGCCTTTGCTGGCTTCAGTTTTAGAGTAATTTTGGCTTCATAAAATGAATTTGAGTGTTTTGTCCTCTTCAGTTCTTTGGAAGAGATTGTGAAGGACTGGCATTCATTCTTTAAATATTTGGTAGAATTCACCAGGGAAGCATTTAGTCCTGGGCTTTTTTCTTTGTTGGGAACTTTTTGATTACTGATTCAGTATTCCTGCTAATTATATTTTTGTTCATATTTTCTGTTTCCTCATGATTTATTGTTGGTAGGTTGTATATTTCTGGAAACTTCTCCACTTATTTTAAGTTTTTCAATTTGTTGATCCTTTTTACTTTTGTGACATCAGTTATAATGTCTTACCTCCATTTCTGATGTTTTAAAAATTTGAGTCTTTCTCTTTTCTTAGCAAAAATGTCAATTTAATCTTTTCAAAAAAACAACTCTTAGCGTCATTTTTTCTTATTGGTTTTCTATTCTCTCTTTTGTTTAAATCCACCCTAATTTTTATTATTTCTATTCCTTGGCTAAATTTAAGCTTTGTTCTTCTTTATCCACATTTTTAAGGTGTAAAGTTAGGTTGCTTATTTGAGATCTTTGTTATTTTTTAATGTAGGCATTTGTCACTAAATATTTCCCTCTTAGTACTATTTTTGCTGCATCTTGTAAGTTTGCATATTCTGTTTTTGTCTTCATTTGTCTCAAAACATGTTCTAATTTTTTTTCTTATTTATTTGTTTACCTATTGGGTGCTCAAGAGTATGTTGCTTAATTTTAAACTTAATTTAAATTAATTAAGAATTGTCATATTACTTAACATGGCCTATCCCGGATAATGTTCTGCTTGCACTTGAAAAGCATATATACTCTGGAGCTTTTCAGTGGAATGTTCTGTGTGTGTCTGTTAAGTCTGTTTGGTCTTTAGTGTTGTTGAAATGTGTTGTGTCCTTATTACTTTTGTGTCTGGATGTTGTATCCATTATTGAAAGTGGAAAATTAAAGCCTCCTACTGCTATTGCTTTGTTGTCCATATGTCCCTTTCAGTTCTGCCAATATTTGCTTTAAATATTTAGGTAATCTGGTATTAGGTATGTATATATATAATTGTAATATTTTCTTTTTATCATTATGTAATGTTCTTTTTCTTTTGTGACAGTTTTTGTCTGAAAGTCTATTTTTTTTTCCTTGCCAATATTCCTTCTCTGTCCCCAGGCAATGCAATCAACACCTGGGTGAACTGGGATCTGGCCTGCAGGCCTGTCCCCCAGCCCCGGAGATCAATCCCTGACCCTGCCAGGGAGAAGAATGCTGGTCTGAAGTCACCCACAGGGTACGTAAGCTGGATCAAAGTCTCTCTGTCTCGGGGTTTACGCAGCTCTGCTGGAGTCACCATGCCAGCGGCACCAAGGAGGGCCGGCAGGTAGGGAGCTCACAGTCTGGGTACCCCTCAGTCCACTGCAAGGCCCCAAAAGGAAGGGTCCTGGTCCCTGTGGATGCCTCCAGGTGGTGGCTAAATTGTGTCTCTCAGCAGCCGTGGGGAGGGTTGGGAAGGGGAGAATGAAGCAACATGGCACCTGCCTATCAGCTTGGGTCTGTGGGGTGGGACGTGTCCCGAGGGAGCTGGGAGCCTGGTGCCCTGTCTGCGAGAGGCTCACCGCTCACTGGCACAGCCGTCTCTGGGCTGGTGTCGGCAGGTCTCTCTAGCAGCTCGGGAGCCCACCAGCAGTCTTAGAGGCAAGGGAGGGGAAATTTAACCACTCCACCCGCCCTTCTCGCTGGTCTCCAAGCCTCTCGGGAAGAACATGGAACGTTAGTGCCCATTTAACGATGAGTACATGTGGTGTTTGTTTTTCCATTCTTGTGATACTTCACTTAGAAGAAGTATACCAGGAGAAGTGGGTGGAATGAGAAATACCAATTCACTGCCTGGCCAGGTTCTCACTGGTTCCCAGCGAGGGTTGGGACAGTGTACAGACAACAGGGTTCTCAGTGCAGATGGGTAATGTATTCTAACACTTTATTTATCCAAGCTCCTTATACTATTAAACATTCATTACATTTGTATCAGTTAATATTTATTAAATGACTATTATATGACATATTCTCTTCCAGTTGCTCAATATAAACCATTGGATAAACACATATATTTCCTGCTCTCTTAAATCGTATAGTTTGTTGGGGGGAAATGATAATAAGCATGTAATTACAGATGTTACAAACGTTATAAAATCAGGACAGGGTTTTATGTAAACACAATGGGAGTGTCTAAACGTAGGAGAAGTAGCAGGTCTCTCTCAAATAATAAATTTAAGCTGTGACATAAAGAAAGTATATCTGTCTGGTGAGAAGACATATATTGGAAGAGGGGAACATTCTAGAAAGCTAAAGGAGCTGAAATCAGGTAATAATTCAAAGTTATTAAAATGTTTAATTATAATTAATATTTATTTCATACAATGTCTTCAGATTCTCTTGTATTTTGTAATTGTATGAATATATTATTTTGTTAGCAAATGATTATTTTTTATAGATTTTCTGCTTTAAAAGTAAAACTTGAATATTTTCCCATGATGGAAAAATAGTCATTTTCTTTTGTTGCTATATCTGTAGTAATATGCACTGTGGAAAATTAATCTGCATATATAGAAGTGAAATTCCACTTAACAAAATTGTTGGTGATGTCATTTATGCCAATGTAGATGGAGACACATGGGTTAGCAAGAACTATCTATCAAACCACAGAGATTATAGAAGTACATGGGTAGCATGTGGAACCATCTGTGATGAAAATAAGGTAGAAAATCTTATGTTCTTCAATAAAATGCCCAGAATACTTTTAACTGAAATATTTCTTGATTAAAAAAGTACATGTTCAAATGGAAAAATTATAAAATAATAAAAATATAAAGAAGGAAATAATCATCTGTAGTCACACACAGTAGTTGACATTGTTAATATTTATTTAAATATCTAGTAGTATTTTCTGGTGAAATTTGTGTATATTTACTGAACTGTGAATTATATATCATGTACACTTTGTATCCACATAATAATATCTTATTCTATAGAGATAATTTCCTATGTCATGTAAATAATGTAGAAAATGCAAGAAAGAAACCAAAATCACTTCAAATCATATAGCAGAGACATAAACACTGTTATTATTTTGATGAACATCTTTGCAGGTGACTGTATGAATCAATACATACATAAGCATGTTTATATAAGTTTATTAAAACCTTTGATAAATAGATTCACACTACACATGCCCTTCTGTTATTTCTTTTGTTAGTGTACCATTCCATGTGAAGAACCATGATTCTGTATAATCAATTTCTGCCTATCTTGATAAAAAGTCTCTCTCTCTCTCTCTCTCTCTCTCTCTCTCTGTCACACACACACACACACACCCCTCCCTTTTATATATAGGTTTTCTCTTGTCCCAGACATCATGTATAATGATTCTCGAGGTTAGCAGTCCAGTGCAGTTATAGTGACTACCCTATGTCATCATTAACTGGGACTCTGTATGGCTCTCAGCTTTAGGTCCTAGGCGGTTATTAATATTCCACCACACTTTTAAGGTACTGCTAGATGTCCAGCCACTGTATCTACAATTCAGTCAAGAAGACTGGAAGGGGCTGAGGAATCCAATGGGTGCGTGGCAGTTCTCTCTATAGTGGTCTGCCACAGTATTCTGAACATGACCTAGGAGTTTCCCTATGAAAAGGACTGCTGACTATTTCAGCAGTCAGTTACAAACTATGTTACAACCAATTATGATAATGCTGGAAAAGTTTCTGTTTCAGTTGTCCATGGTGAAGCCTGTCTGGCTAGGGTGACAGGAGTGGCTGAGAAGGAGCTCTTGGCAAGGCTGGTCCAAGTGGTGACCACAAAATTCTGTCCTCAGATATTTTGGATACTTTTGTGTGTTGGCACATGGTGGAGATCAAGCTAGTTTCAGCAGTTTGAGTGCTTCACAATCTTAATATGTGGTCTGCAAGATAGAGATTCATTATTTGTAAATATAATTACTGATATGGATGGATTAAAAACTACCATCTTGCTTGTTGATTTCTGTTCTTTCCATATTATCTTTCTTCCTCCTTCCACTTGTCCTGCTTTTTTTTGATGGAGTATTTTTCATGATTTTATTTTTTCTTAACTATTGGCTTATCTATCTTTTAATTTTTATAAATTCCGTTAGGTTTTACAGTATATATATATTTTTAATTAATAACAACCTACTTTCAAGTAACACCACACCACTTAATGTTTAGTGTAAGAGTCTTATAACACTTCACTCCCAATTCTTCCCCCTGTCTTCGGTGCTATTGTTGTCATGTACTTTAGCATTTGGTAGAAGCCACAATATGCTAATATCATTTTTGTTTTAGACAATTATCTTTTATTGTGATTAAAAATAAGAAAAATGTCTTATATATCACAATTTTTGGAGATGTTTATTTTTGTGTGTGGAATCATATTCTTTCTACTTGCAGAGTATCCTTTTATATTTCTTTATAGTGCAATACTACTAGTAATGAATTTCCCCAGTTTTTGTTTGTCAGAAAAAGAGTCTTCATTTCTTTTTAATTTTTGAAAATTTTCGCCCAGTATAAAATTTGAGGTTACTAGTGTTACTTGTTTCTTCCTAGCACTTTAAAAGTGTTAAGTCAATTGACTTCTGGCTTGCATAGTTTCTGCTCTAACCTTTATATTTACTTATTATTTATGTATTAATACTTATTGTATCTTGCTGTCTTCAAGATTTTCTCTATCATTGAGCTAAGCAGTTTTAATATGATCTAGTTCCCAGCTTCTTTTTTGTCAAATTTTATCTCGAGTCCTCTGAACTTCTTGGTTCTCTGGTTTGATGTTTTTCATTACTTATGGAAAATTTTTTGGCCATTGTGTCTTCAATTTTGTCTATTCTCTTCCTTCCCATCCTCCCCTCTCTCCTCTTCCCTCTCCTTATTCTCTTTTCTTCTCTCTCTTCCCTACTTCTGAAGTTCCAATTACACATGTGTCAGACAGGTTGATATTGTCCCAAAGGTTATGGATTCTCCGGTCTGTGTGTATGTTTTGGGGGCAGGGGAGGGTTGTGTGTGTATTTACTTATTTCTCTGTGTGCCTCATTTGAGTAATTTCTATTTGCCTATCTTTGAATTTGCTGATTATTTCCTTGCCTATGTCAAGTTTACTGATGTGTCTGTGAAAGTCATTCTTCATCTCTATTAGGATGTTAATATTTTTTTCAATTTCTAGTATTTCCATTTATAAGGAAATTTGATTTTTTCTTATAATTTCTAGCTGCTGAAGTACTGCATCTTTCATGGATATTTTCCACCTTTCCAATTGGTTAGTTCCTTTGACACAATAATTAGAGGTTTGTTTGTATTTTTTTAAATTCCTTCTTAAGATATCTCTGTCATCTTTGAGTCTGAGATGTTGATCATTTTTTTTCTTGTCCTTTCATTTTTATGTGTCTCATGATTTTTGTTTGAAGACTAGATATTGAAAATTGGATGATAGACTGAGGTAAATAGGTTTTATGCCTGTTAGGACATTAGCATGGGCTGTTGACTCTATATTCAAATTGTTTTGGGTTTTCTGTTGCCTTGGCAACCTTCAGAGCACCACCAGCTTCAAATTCCGTAAGCATCACCTTGCGTTTAGGGTGGGGCTGTTTTCTTGTGTCTGTGTGGTGTTTTCTTTTCTTTTCTTTTTTTTTTTTTTTTAATGTCCCTGCTCCATTCTCAGCTTTTAGTCTTCTCTCTCATCCTTCACTTTAAAGAGGTCTCCCTCTGTGTGCTTAGCCTTCACTGAACCGTTGGCTGCTACTGCTTGTTACTTGGTTCTTGCTGGCCGGGTCAGGTTGGGGACAGGGAAGGGTGGGAATTCTTTGCTGCCTCGTTCTAAGCTCCCTCCTAGGCGACGCTGTTTCTCTGAGTCTCAGGGGTATGGCTTTCTCAGTGATGCCGCCAGCGTCCACTTTAAGGAGCCTTTAACGGTCTGGATCCGGAGCAGGCGCTGCTTTTCCTCCGCGGGTACAGGGTGTATTTTCCAACGTGCTTCTCTTGGGCATCGTGTGTCTTATCCTTTCCAGCAGTCTAAAGCTGTTTTCTTTCTTTTTTTTTTCTTTCCAAAAGAAAGAAGGATCTGGGTGAAACTTGGTGTCCTTCTCCCAGCAGAGGCCACTCCCGCCTCCTGGTCTGCACCACAAAAGCAGCATCTTTCTCCTCCGCGTGCAGGGAGGCCTGTGGTGAAGGAGCTGTGCGAGCGTGCGGACCACCTTGTGCTGGTGACGCCTGGAAGTTTTATTCAATAACGGTAGCCCCTACTCAGCGCTGAGTTCCTGTCTGCCTCAGGGCGGCCCGTCTTCCTCACGCTCTCAGGGCCAAGTTCCTGTCATTCTGCCTCAGGGCGGCCCGTCTTCCTCACGCTCTCAGGGCCGAGTTCCCGTCATTCTGGGTCAGGGCGGCCCGGCTTCCTCACGCTCTGGGGACCCAGTTCCTGTCATTTTGCGTCAGGGCGGCCCGTCTTCCTCACGCTCTCAGGCCGAGTTCCTGTCATTCTGCGTCAGGACGACTAGTCTTCCCACCTCCTCTGCCTCACGTGAGTCGGCGCGGATGTGTCCCTCCGTGGAGGCGCCTCTCTGTTCGCCGATGTTAATCTAACTGGTTGCCCGTCAGCCTCAGCTTGTGATAGATTGATGAAAACTTATAATTTTGTGAATATTAAGCTTTTCCTTTTTGTTCCAGTGGGAGTAATAGTTCTTTCAGCTCTCTGTATGCTAAGAGGAAGCCAGAACTGTAAGCTTTAGTGGACGTGTGTTTTAAAAATATATTGGTGTATCTTCAATTGAGTTATATCATTGTCCTTATCTATTGATTTCTAGTTAGATTCCATTATGAATCAAATAATATATTCTATATAATTCTAAGTACTTTAAATTTGTTGCAGTTCATATCATAGCCGGGGATATAGTCTGTCTTGGCAAACATGTCATGGGTATTTGAGAAAAAAAGTGTGTTCTGCTATTGTTGGGAAGAGTGTTTTGTATATTCATTACATCCCCTTGGTTGTTTGTGTTGTTTGGTGTTTCTGTATCTTCCCGATTTCTTTCAAATAGGTCTGTCATTTAGAACTACTTGAGAGGGGGATGTTAATGTTCCCAGCTATCATTGTGTATGTGTCTATTTCTTCTTTCAGAATTTCTAGTTCTTGCTGTATGAACTTGAGGCTCTCTTTTTCGGTGCATACACATTTGGAATTGTTGTTTCTTGGCAGATTGACCCTTTTATCACTGTGTAATATCCCTCTTTGTTTCTAATGATTTTCTTTGCTATAAAGTCTACTTGATAGCAGTATACTTATTCAAGAGTTTTAAAAAGTTAGTGTTTATATTGTGTACATTTTCCATCCTTTCATTTTCAACTTACCATTGTAATTAATTTGAAGTGAGTTTCTTTTCAAAAGTGAACAGTTGAGTTAGGTTCTCTTTATTACTCTGCTAATCTCTGCTTTTTAAGTGATGTATCAAGACCATTTTACATTTAATATAGTTATTGATATGTTAAAGCTTAAGTCTAACAGTTTATGGTTTGTTTTTTGTTTGTTTCTTCATTTCTTGTTTCTGTGTTTCTCTTTTCTTGTCTACATGTGGGTTAATTTAACATTTTTTAAAAAATTCCAACTTGACTTATTCCTAGTGTTTTGGAGTACATATCTTTGTATAGCTTTCTTAGTGGTTGCTCTGGTTATTGCAATACACATATGTGATATTACAATATATGTACGTCAGCCACCTCTGGGCTGTCCTATTCTGTTAGACTGGGAGTCGTAAAATGCCTTGCTGCTACTATTTTTCCTCAAGACCTAAGGTATTTAACAAGTTCACTTTTCTCTTTATAAGTCTCAGAGTTTTCCTTTGGTTACTTCTTGCATTATTTCCAGGGATCATAGTTCCACTTTGTGGAGAGAAAAATGCCAAAGTTATAAAACTAAAAATATTATGAGAAAATATCTTTAGTTTTTTTTTTTTTAACAATTTTAAATTACTCTATTTGCTTGCTTATCTTGGAGATGCAAAGAGGTACATTGAACATCTAGGTAAGCACTTGAGAGATGTTACATTCTTTGGTAGCAGCAGGGTTCTGGTATTATGTAAAAATCACTAAGACAATATGTTTCTATTTTAATTATTTTAAATAGAAATTTCTATTTCTCATGTTTTTAAAATATATTCAGACAGCATGGAAGTGAAGATGCACCCAAAGATTAGTCTGGAAAAAAAGAATCCATGTTATTAAAGTAAGTTTCAAATCCTTTAATTATGAATGAAAATGTACACTATTTTTCACCACCTTTTTATATATTAAAGAATGTAGATATACTAATATTGCATATGAGAGGATAATAACTGAAAAATAATGTGAACTATTTCAATGAACATTATTGACCTATAGCATTTGAACCTGACAGAAGACACATTCAACTACTTTCAGCAAAGTTAATTTTGATTGTTGTTCTAAAATAATGTAATTCTTTTGGTCCTTGTAAAATGTCTCATAATGAACAAACCACATAATTACAATCCCCTTCACATTACTTTTGTGTCCTTAATTTTGTGGAGAGGGTAAATCTAATATAAATTCATATTATATGTCACAATAACTG
>JAQIFY010003988.1:0-12123 GCA_028533085.1 Varecia variegata
TAGCTGGAATTACAAACATGCACCACCATGCCCAGCTATCTTTAATATTCTAAGTATATACTGCCCTCCCAAAAAGAAAATCAAGCTAGCATGTCATAGTTACAGTGGCATTTTTTACATAGATCAGTATGTAAACCTCTTTATAAAATACATTCCAGGCTGTCATTCAAAGCCTTATATATTAAGTATTTAATAATTTCACAACATCAATAATAATAAGAATTTTCCTCAGTCATTGCCTAAAGTCTTGATTTATGTAGCATAAAAGTCATCCTTACTGAAATCCAAGGAGGAATTAAGATATATCTTAAAATTAAAACTTTGGAGCTTGGGTCTAGGCATTTTAAATAGCTACTATTATGGGGTTTTTTTTTTTTATATTTTTAAGATTACTAGAATTAAATAATGATCCTAAATACAAATTCTTTCTCTCTTTTTGCCCTGGTAGGATTTTGAATATGGTGACTAGGCAAGGGGCACTTTGGGCTAATACTCTAGGTTCTCTGGGTAAGTAGAGATCTCATTTGATAATTAATTGTTAACACAAAGAATGAATGTGCAAACATATCATGAACAGTTTGATCAACCAAAATTCTGGTCACAGGATATGAAACTATTATGTTTACATTCATTCTGGTGACATAATGTATTAATAGGTACTGCTTAGGGAAAGATCATGAACTACATAATGAAATAATTGAGGTACCAATAATATTTTTTAATGTTTTCAATCTTTTTAAACACTGCACACTCTGCTTTGCAAGCAGAACACAAAATAAAATCATGTTTTAACTAAATGAAATTCAAATAATTTAGGTCCAGAGCAAAGAGTTTTGTGCGTTAGACAAGGTTCAAGGTCCTGCAGTGAAACGTTTTAGATTAAGCCAACCCTCTTGCTATGTTTTCCTAATAGCTGTTCAGTAGTCTGTTTACCTGAGTAGATTTTGAAGACCTAATTGCCAGAGTTGCAGTAGGTCCTTTGTAGATAATGAAAACAGGTACAGTTCTAGGAAAGGGGTAATTTAGTAGTACTTAGTCAGAATGAAATGCTTTCATACATCATATCGTTTATGAATGATTGGCTCTTTTGATTACTGATGACTTATAATAGCCCTCTTATGGCACTTATGCCCTATCCAAAGTTTTCATAATTTATGAACTTAAAGTCTGGAAATCTTAAGTTGTGGCAGATTAAACAAGGGAAATTATAGACAACTCATTGAAAAGATAGAAGAGGCTTCTTTTGTGACACAGTAAGATCCTAGCCTTATCATGGGGCTTGGAAGCAGTACATTTTCATACCACAAAGCCAGTTTCACATTTTGGATCCAATAAATGACTGCTTCCATATGTTGCTCCTGCCTGCATTCCTTCTATACTGCGTAGTCACCCTCCTCTGTTCCTTTTTGATTGCTTATAAACCTAGACTAATCAGCTGTCTTTGTCTGCCCAAGACTTTCTGGGTTTTGGCACTGGAAGTTCCATGATCCAGGAAACCCCTCGGTCCTGGGCAAACTGGGATGGCTGGTCATCGTTTGTGTTCCCATTGTAATATGACCAGTCACGATGTTCTGCTCATGATCAGTTTCAGTTAAATAAATTGAATGGGAAGATGAGCTTTCATAGAAGTATAAAATACCACAGCAGAGGAGTTGTAAGGCTGAGCTTGGTTTGCAGGGAGTGGTCTATAATTTTAAGAAAGGATAAGAAAAAGGTTCAACATACTCATTCCTGATAGGAGTCTGTAAAGGCATAGAAGGATGGTTTGAGGGAAGATCTTTTAAAACTAAATGATGCTAGTGTTAAAGTTCCTAATGTTATGAGAATCAAATGTTACATTTTTTAAAATTATATTTTTTTCTTATAATAGAAATACATGTGTGTGTTTAATCCAAAGTACAGCTATTACAGATATAAGTGAAATTTTAAAATATTCTTCCTGGGAATTCCCTATGGTACTTTCCAGAAATAGCTACTATTGATGTTTCTTCTGGATCTTTCCATACATTTCTTTCCATAGCCAGTTAGTCATATACTCATGCACACATGTACCTGCTTTACCTATTAGTGAATATAGCTCTTCATGATATTTGCTTTAAGGACTATGTAGTATTCCATTCTATGGAAACGCCATTCCAGATCAATCTGCATGGTACAAAATGCTGTTGATGGATGGGCATTTTATTTGTTGCCAGGGTTTTGCTTATTAGAAACAGTGTTCTAATGATCACTCCATATATCTTTGGATAAATTTATCTAAATATTGCCAAACTGACTTTGTGTGTTGAAAAAACAAACTTTTTTCTCTCTGTTCTCACACTTCAGTAATCAACACAGAAGGCTTCTATGACCAGATATGTGGGACTATTTATCCACTTACCAAGTAATCAATTTTGTAAGTGGATACCAGCTGAGTTTCTTCTAATTCAGTTCAATTCTGACACTATCTATCTGGAGATAGCATCAGACCACACAGGTTAAGGACTCAGTTCCACAAGACTGAGCCCCACTTCCGATGCTGATTGCAAACCCCAGGTTATTTTGCCTATGCTTCTGACTAATCAGCTATAAAGCGGGGTTCCCACAGCCCTTTCCTCGGGTTTGATTAATATACTAGATCAGCTCACAGAACTCAGAGAAACACATACTTATGTTTACCAATTTATTGTAAAGGATATTTTAAAGGATACAAATAAATGGCCAAATGAAGAGTTGCATAGGGTGAGGTCTTTAAGGGTCCCTGAAAACAGTAGCTTTCATTCCCTTGGAGTGGGAGTGTGCCGCCCATCCAGCACATGGATGAGTTCTCATTTACCTTCCTGCAAAGCCTCCATGAGTTCAGCTATCCAGAAGCTCCCCATACTTCATCTTCTTGGGCCTCTATTGGAGAATTCATTGGTTAGGCATGACTGAAGCATGGTCAGCCACGTAGAAATGTGATTGGACAAAAAGGGTGTGATCTAATACTAGTAGACTGAGGGGGGAAACCCAGGAAGGATTGTCTGTTCAGATTCTTGGCCTTTCTGTGTAACATTCATTCCTCCTGGGTATGAGGCAAGACCCCTCCTGAAATGGGGGTCTTAGGACCTACAGTCAGACAAGGTAGGTCAAAGAATTTCTTTATGGGCAGCTCCAAGACAGAAAGGTGGGAGGAAATTATATTTTTAGTTTCTATGGCCTGCCTTGGGGAGAAAAAGGATTGGGTGAAATTAGGACAGAAGGAATTCAGAGAGAGACTCTGTTTCCCGAGGCCTAAAGCAGCCTAACTATTATAACAAGACTTTCACCTTTATTGCTCTAAAGCTGTTCCGAAGCTGCTTCAGGAACAAAGGACGAAAGAACAAATACTTTAACAAGTGATATGCTTATGTTTTAGTCGCTTTAGAAATAGCAAGGGCCATGGGAGTTATAAGCCAGGAATTATGGGTGAAAACCAATATATTCACTTTTTTGTGAATGATATTATAATCACTTTTTTGTCACTAAGCACATCCATGTCCCCTTTAGCTTTGCTCTATAGTGCATTTGGTGTTATCATTGAGAAAACACGAGGTGCAGAAGATGACCTCAACACAATAGCAGCCGGAACCATGACAGGCATGTTGTATAAATGTACAGGTAAGTACTATTGAATTGAGAGCTTTCTCGTAATACATTTGAAGTATGCTTTTTGTACCGTGGTTTTCAAGGAAACTATACTTTATTGTAGTATTATCTCATGTTCTAACTTTGTCCTTATTATGGTTTGTTTTTGTTCACACATAATGCAAAATTTACCATCTTAAATAAGCACCACATGTACTCACCAGCAAATTGGTTTCCCTGACCATCACCTAAGTGCACATTTGGGAATAACACCAATTGGGTATCGGATAGAGGTGGGGGTGGGGGGAGGGGATGGGTGTATACCTACATGATGAGTGCGATGCGCACTGTCTGGGGAATGGACACGCTTGAAGCTCAGACTCAGGGGGATGGGGGGGCATGGGCAATATATATAACCAGAACTTTTGTACCCCCATAATAAGCTGAAATAAAATAAAAAATAAAACCACAAAAAACAAAAAATTTACCATCTTAACCATTTTTAAGTGTACAGTTTGGTAGTGTTTAAGTATATTCACATTGTTGTGCACCCAATCTCCAGAACTTTTTCATCTTGTAAAACTGATACTGTTTACCCATTAAACATCCTTATTTTCCCCTCCCCCCAGTTCCTGCCATTCTTGTACTTTCTCTCTCTGAATTTGACTTCTTTAGGTGTCTCATATAGTGGAATCAAACAGTATTTGTCCTTTTGTGACTGACTTATTTTACTTAGCATAATGTCCTTATGGTTCATCCATGTTTTAGCATGTGTTAGAATTTCCTTCCTTTTTAAAACTAAATAATATTCCATTATATGTACATATACCACATTTTGCAGTTGTGTCTGCCAAGGGATGCTTGGGTTTCTTCTTTACTGGCCATTGTGAATAATAATGCTATGAATATGGTTATGTAAATATCTCTTTATGATCCTGCTTTCAATTCTTTTGGATATATACCCTGAAATGGGATTGTTGGATCATATGGTTTGTTGTTGATTTTTTTTTTTTTTTTTTGGTGACAAAGTCTTGCTCTGACACCCTGGGTAGAGCGAGATTCTTTTCTGTATTTTTCATTCATTTTGTTGTTTTTCTTGTTGTTTTATCTTGGACAGACTAAGCAATGGAATATTCAGAATTACTGGTTTTGTTTTAAACAATAATCTGACTTAGGAGGTCAGCATGTTAAACTATCACAAGACACACACAAGGCCAAAGCCTAAGAATGACTTCCCCTTAAATCAATTTAGACCGTGTTATTACTATGAGAATCATACTCTATTGGGAGACCAACATTATGTTGCTATCAAGCGTCAGATAGTTTTCTTTTGTAATAAGTTTGTATTAGTTTAGAAGCAAACGTCCAAATAATGCCTAATTTAATTTTTTAAGTTGATTCATCTTTGGTCACTTTTCTTAACTTTTATTTTTATCAAAATAATCTATATAATTTTTAAAGTCAAGGTTATTATCTTTTTAAAATCTAAAAGATTTTAATGATGCACAACAGTCCTGCTATACTTACCATCCTCACTGTGATTCTCCATTCCCAAAGGCAGCTACTTTAATTCTTTGCTTTACCTGCATGTTGCTAAATAACATGATTATCTTGCTCTCTCTTGATTTTTCCGTCTTGGATATTGTCTGTTGACTTCCTTCTAGAAAAACTGTTACGTCCTATAAGAATTATATAGAATGCTTATGGAAGAAAAAAAGTCACATGCTTTGTATAGGTCATCTCATTTACCAGTCTCTAAAGAGAGTAAACTGGTACTCCCTTGCTTTATAGCCAAAGAAACTGAAATTAAGATAAATTTACTTTCACTTGCTCACACACCTCTTTCGTGGCCTAGTGCTAATCAAACCCTAGTCTGACTCCAAAGCCCATTGCCTTTTTCACCTTACCAAATTGCCTCCAGGATAAAGAAATTGGGGAAATTTCTAGAAATTGGAAAAGGGGTAATAGCAGTTGAGCTGGGCCTTAAGGATGGACTGAATTTCAAATGTTGTTTGGGCATATGGTATGCATAAGGAAGGCGTGGGAGAAAGTCTAGAGAGAGAGTTTAGGCTTAGAGTGTGGGCGGCTAAGGTGAGAAGTTTAAAATCAGGTTGGAAGGCAGCATGTCATCATCAAAGGTTTTGGGACAGGGAGTATTAGAATCATTCTTGGGGAAGATTAACCTAGTAGATAAGATAGAAATAGAAGCCTAGCGTCAAAATGGTCAAGAAAAAAATATTACAGATGTTCAGGGTTTCTGATAAGGGCTTCAACTCAGGTGATAGATAGGTGGTAAACTTCACAACTGATGAAATGAGGGGATGATGAGACACTAGAATGCTGTTGCCTGCTTTATTGTTTTCTGTTTTGTTACATTTTTGAATTAATATATGTGACTTTGAATAGCACAGCAGCTAGCTGTCTTGGGCTTCCTCATCACTGCCCAATCCAGTCATTACTTGCAGTCTCTTCCAGGCAAGACTAAACTCACTGAAATATCTCAGTTGTTTTTTAACTCCCCATAGTACTGTGTCCTTTGAGGACTATTTTTGCCAGTGATTTAGTTGTTGGGGTGATTGCTTTTCTGTGGGTGGTAGGAATTGTCTCAGATCTCTTTGAAGATCTTAGGAAAGTTTTAGAGGGGTTTATAAACCCTGAATTATTAATAACATCTCCCGGTATATATAGACTGTACTCAGGAAAAGAGTGTAAAAGTTTTAACTCTTTGGAAGTTACAATAAACATTTCCAGGCTTATGATTAAATGAAAGTGCTGATATTTAGAAGTTAACAATTAATCAAAGTCCAGTGAAGCCAGGTTCTTTACAGTGGCCTGTGAGGCTCTCTACCTTCTCTATGATGTATTGTTTCCTAGCCACTTTGATGACTCCAGATTGTACTACTCTTCCCACTGCCTTTTTAACTCCCACTTCAGGGCCTTTGTTCTTGCTGTTTCCATTTCCTGGAATGCTCCTTCCAGACACCTACCTCACATGCTGCATCATCTGTCTGTCTTTGTTCAGATATCTCCTCCTTGAGGCTTAAGCACTGTAGTACAGTTTTGCACATATGCTTTAGTTAGTTGTAGGATAAGTTGCTGAAAGTTAGATTACCTGAGCAAAGGATCTACATGTTTAAAATGTTAATAACTGATGCCAGATTGCCCTTCCAGGTACTTGCTTACGTTTGCCAGTATTAAGTGTCATCTACCATTGCACTTTTTAAGCCAGTTGGCGAAAAATATTAATGTTTGACTTTGCTTTTCCATGGTTGCTTGTGAGATTGAGAAACTTCTATTGTTTAATGGTTGTTTATATTTCTTCCCTGAAGTACTTTGTCATACCCTTTTTCCATTTTTTGTTGGGTATTGGTTTAACTGATTGGTTGAAGCATTTTATATATCATGGCAGTTATCCCTGCCTATTATATATTTTACAGGAATTTTTACTAACTGGAAAAATGTGGATGCTAGTAATAGAAATAAAGAAGTCATCAAGAGGTTCTTTCTGGCATGTGAACTGTAATCCCAAAGGCCTGGCATTTGGTTTGAAGAACTGGATTTTTATTTACTTTGCTTTCGTAAACTGACTTTCTTATGGAGGGCATAGGATTAACATGTCACAGGGTTTTGGGGAGGGAGGGATCGCCCTTATCTTTTGGTTTCTGAGGCTTTATTTCCTGAAAATATGTGGCTAGGCCAATCTAAGATTCCCAAGCTTATTGATGATAATAAAACTCTAGTTGTTCCTGTTCTGGTAGAATACTGGTCATTATTGAATGCATTTTCATGTGCCACAAGATGACTCTCATATTAGGGAATCTATTAATGACATTTCATACTTTCTGGAAAATATTTACATAGTTCATTAAAGAATCGTTAGACCAGAACCCAAATCATATTATCAGAGTTCTTCCTTTAAATTAGCCTCTCATTGGTCTGACAACTACCCATTTTCTTATGTATTCTTTACGATCTTTCTTTCTGTTAAAATATCTCCATACCTACTATATTGAAGCTTTTTCATTCTGTGCTTCTTCCTTTTTTTTTTTATTTCTATTTTTGAAGAGTACATTGGGAATTGGAAATATTGTAGGTCAGCAGGAATTAGCCATTCCCTAAATGTGAACCTCTTTCCTTAATGGTTTGTGCTGGTGCTATACTAAAAGAGTGCCTAAGGTCTTTTCCAAATCCATGAATCTGGAGGTTAGAGTTAAATTTGTATTCCTGCCACACAAAATTCATTTCTGTGCTCTGTCTTCTTGGGTTTATTTTAAACCAGAAATTAATAAAAGATACTTATTTGCTTTTGCTAGAGTGATGTCAGTGTGTTGAGCTGAATTATTAAGCAAGCAAGTGTAAACTGACGTTGGAATTCTGGGTCAGCAGATTACTTACCTCCTGTGTTCCACAGTTGCAGTGGAAATTCAAGTCTACTTGTCTCTTGTCATAGAATTAATGAGTATTTTTTGCTTTTTCTCTTCTGAACCAAGAGCTTCCTCTTCCATAATTTACATTGAAGGTGTTTCAGGCTGTGTTATGTTTATTACTGCAAGAAAGTCCTTGACATAGAGATTTAGGCTCCCATTTCTGTTCATAATATCAAATATTCAGCCTTTTCATCTCTATCTTATAAATATACTTTGGTGTGTCTTAAATTACATGCTAGTTCAGTACATTCTTACATTCAGGGCTGCCCTTAAGGAAATAGCATAGTGGCTTACCTTGTGTAAAAAAATGGGGAGTGGGGCCCAGAGTGAGGGCAGAAGGGCTGGGCCTCCTCTGGCCCTGTCCCCTTCCCACTCCTCCAAACAGAAGAAAAAGAATATAGGGGGGTGGGAGGGCTCAGCTGGAGCTTCCATGCTCAACCTTTGGTGTAGAAACACCTCCCACTCAGCTCCAGCCATTTGCCAACATGCATAATTAGTGTCTTCCATTTATTCAAAAGAAACTGGTATCCCATATTTTTGTGTGAAGTCTCGGGTTTTTGAATATTGATTAGATCTTTTTAAACAGTTTGGGCCAACAAAACTTGCTGTCTGAGTGCCACCCTTGTGTTGCCAATTAAAAGTTTAAATTTGTCTGACCCTATAGATTTCCAATGTGAAAGAATTTTTAGGTTTTTAACAAGGTTGTTCTATGCCAAGGTTAAATTTTGTTTACTGTCTTGCTGTACTGGGAGCTGTTTTTGTGAGTACTGTGTGTGTTGCAAGAAATATGAGCTCTTGAGTAAAATTTGAAATGCAATCCATTTTCAACAGAAAAAGCCTCTTACCCTTAGATATCTCAGGAAAACTTGGATTTTATAATCCTTTTGAGACTTCCTCATGTCTATGGAGTAAAAGTGCTGCCTGATATTTGTGATGGGTAGATTACTAAAAAACAGAATCACTCAGCTAATCAGGTGACGAATGCACAATAAAGCAGTCCAACAAATGAAGGTACCTTTCAGAGGTATGAATATAGAACATATATAGTTAATTAAGCCATTTAAAGCAGAAGTGTTATGAAAAATTTGGAAATATTTCACTACCTATTTAATCTTTTGAAAAAGGTCGTCTTAAAAGCTCATAGCTTAAAAGCTCATAGTGCTTAAGTGCTCATAGCCAGGTGTGGTGGTGTGTGCATGTAATCCCAGCTACTGGGGAGGCTGAGGCAGGAGGATCACTTGAAGCTCGGGAGTTACAGACCAGCCTAGGCAACATACTGAGACCCCATCTCTTAAAAAGTTTTAGTTAAAGTATTGTGCTCTTCTTGTGTACGGTGGTTGTCACTTTATAGGGTTGTGATGCATTTTAAATGAAACAAGTCGCATTAAATACTTATTGCTGAAAGTATAACTATAATTCAGTGAATGCTAATTCCTTTTCTTGGAACAGAATTTGATATTCGATCTTCACCCAGGCCACTTCAGTCCAACTCTTAAGGCATTGATTATTCTTTAAAATTGAATGGTGTTTAGTACATTCATGTTTCTAATAGTATTATTGACAATAGCCAAAAGGTAGCAACAAACCAAGTGTCCTTTGTTTTGTTTTGTGTTTTTTGTTTTGTTTTTGGAATCAAAGTCTTGCTCTGTCACCCAGGCTGGAGTGCAGTGGCATCATCACAGCTCACTTCGGCCTCCAACTTGCCAGCTGAAGCCATTCTCCGGGGTCAGCCTCATGAATAGCTGGGTCTACACACGGACCCGCCCAATTTTTTTTCTTCCACTTTTTGTAGAGACAGGGGTCTCACCATGTTACTACCCAGGTTGGTCTCAAACTCCTGGGCTCCAGCTATCCTCCTATCTTGGCCTCCCAGAGTACTGGGATTACAGACATGAGCCACTGCACCTGGCCCCAGGTGCCCATTGATGGATGAATGGATACAAAATGTGGTCTGTCCATACAACAGAATATTATCCAGCCTTTTAAAGGAAAGGAATTCTGACACATGAACAAGGACAAATGCGTGATTCTACTTATATGAGGTACTTAGAAAAGTCAAATGCAGTGCCTCACGCCTGTAACCCTAGCCCTCTGGGAGGCCAAGAGGAGGATCACTTGAGCTCAGGAGTTCAAGACCAGCCTGAGCAAGAGTGAGACCCTGTCTCTACTAAAAATTGAAAAATTAGCTGGGCGTGTGGCACACACCTATAGTCCCAGCTATTTGGGAGGCTGAGGCAGGAGGATCACTTGAGCCCAGGAGTTTGAGGCTGCAGTGAGCTATGACGACGCCACTGCACTCTGCCCAGGGCGACAGTGAGACTTTGTCTCAAAAAAGGGGGGAAGGGAACCAAACTCCCCTCCTCACAGCCCCCCCTTTACATAAAAATTAGAAAAACTATAAATAAATGTATGTATGTCAAATTCATAGAGACAGAATACAATGGTAGTTGCCAGGATGGGACGAGTGAGGAGTTACTGTTTAATGGGTCCAGAGTTTCAGTTTTGCAAGATGAAAGAGTTCTCTGAAGGTGGATGTTGGTGATTATAGCACAACAGTTTGAATGCACTTATTGCTGCTGAAATGTACACTTCAAAATGGTTAAGGTGGCAAATTTTACATGCATTGTACCACAATTTTGACAGTTAAGCAGTCCCCTCAAAATGGTATTTAGTAGCCATCTCATAAGTAGGTAAGGCTGTTCCTTTAAACCAGGGGTCACCAACTCGTGCTGGGCAGCTGCCTTATCTGTTCACTGCCTGAATGCTAAGAATGTTTTATATTGTTTAAGTAGTTACATCTTAAACATTATGTAAGTACCTACATAATGTCCTTTGTTTCTCAAAGCTTAAAATATTCCCTGTCTTGCCCTTTTAAGGAAGATTTGCTAATCTTAGCTCTAAACTAATTGTCATTTAAATGTGTTAGCTCTGCCACTACCAGCTCTATATCCCACTTAAATATTCTCAGCTTATTTTCCTGTGTTTAGGTAATATTTGCCCTGTCTCTCTGGAAGAGTTGTGTAAAGATCCAAGAGATAGAACTCAAGTCTTATGTGTGCTTTGCTTTGTAGAGATTGACCGTTGGCTTTATTTGGTTACTCTCTGTTCAAAGCAAGTATATTTGCTGATCAACTTCCTGTGCTTAGTTGATCAGATTTGTTTAATTACAGAAAGCCTAAAGCAGGCCCTTAAACTTTTTATGAAATCAACCAGTTGGGAAACCCTGGAATTAATGGAAATAGTTAAAATTAAAACATGGCTGGTATGTGATAAAAGGCTCCCCTTGAGTTAGGATTAGCTATGTGTGGTAAGTAAATCAAGCACTGATGTTTGGTGTCTTCTTGCTGGAGATAACTTTTTTCCATCTGACCTTTAAAGAAGTAACTTCATTGATTTAAACTAAGTTTTTGTTGCATTTTGGTTAGAAAATAGAAAACTTTCTGGGAAATAAATTATTCTTAAGAAACTTAATATGTTACTGGTGTCCCAAAGAGCTTTAAAGCCTTGTAGATCCCAATGTCTTTATGTTACCGCTAGTGTCTATGGCAAAGAGGATTCCCCAGAAAGCTTGTTATTTGATAGCTGAGAACTGGTGTGAAAATCCTTCCACAAGGGCCATGTAGAAACCATGTTCTTAAGACATGCAAAGAAAAGGACCAACTAGAAGCAATAATTTGCAGCTCTTTCCAAAGCAGTGAGCAGACTTCACACGCCTGTGGATCTGTTAATGAGTAGAGGTCCAGAGGAGTTAGTCTGAAGTTGAATGTTTGGTAGGAAATAGTGTCTGCAAAATTATTGTGCTTTCAGTTACCTAACCCTTGTCATTTTTCTACTAACAAACAGTGTGTTAAGGGCACGTTGGCTATTGCTTTGCTTTATGTTGATTCAGAATAGAGCTTGCTACATTTTGGCTACCTGTTTGAAAGAACCCTCATTACACTCCAAGTTTAGGTCTAATAAGTGAGCCTTTGCCATGTGGTTGCAGATTCCTTTTAGGGTTTATTCTCCTGTGCCTCATAGTTTATTTTTTCCACTTTAGGAATTTGGTGTTATAGTTCACTTTCAACCCTACAGCTTTTTATTGACTTACTAGTCAAAAACAGTGGTTGAT
>JAQIFY010003989.1:0-12123 GCA_028533085.1 Varecia variegata
CTGATAGGTATGATTCAGAAGGTCAAGGTTATTTTTTTCCTGAAAAGAGACTCATATTAATAGGCTCAGGACCACTCACATTCTAAACAGCTCCTTCTACTGTATAAAAAGTCAATGAACTGCAGAGCAAATATGAAAAGGAAATCTGAACGTATCTGCATAATCCCACAGAATTCAGAGTGGACACAAGGATACTATCTGCTGAACTTGATCTGACACTCTAACTCATTCAAAAACGTGCTAGACGTATCTACTCTAATGTATAACACTTCTGAGAATGGAAATGCAATTTTTCACGGTGAAGGATGCTGATGGTATTTCTTGTGCTCATGAGAAACCTTAATAGTTTCCATGCATCATTGGTACACATAGGTTATGGATCTTTCATGTTAATATCTGGCCATTGTGTAATATGAAATATATTCATGAAGAACAAAATGAAAGATCACTTAGCTGAAATAGGTATTTATCATGTCTGAGTTATACTCATTCTTCTTTGTTTAAAGCCATTTTTCCTAGAGAAAATATCATTAACTTTGTGTCCCTAAAATGCCAGTTTTGTATTGTTTCTCCAACAGTAGGGTAGGGCAAATCGCTTACACTGTAATCTGGTGTCCCTTGAAATTAGATTGTAAATGTGTGACATACTATTAGGTTAAAGCACATTTTAAAACCATACAATTTTTTTGCCTAAGAAATGCCTGTATGTCTAAATAGAGGTCTACTTTTTTTTAATCTCAGCCTAGCTAGGGTGATATTCTGATAAATCAAGATGAGCAATTCACACCCCAAATATGAAAGTAAGAATTCTTAAAATTAGAAGTATGGGTCATTTAGTCCATTTTCCCACCCATGTTGGAGATCTCTCTCTAGTCAGCATTAAACGTGTGAGAAAAGTAAGGAAATGTAAATAAACAAACCATACTCAAGGAATCCACCTACAATCTATAATAGAATCCTGCCAATTCTCCTTGCCAGATATCTTTCCATCTGTTTAACTTCTTTTCCTCTACATTACCAAAAACATAATGAAGGTCACCATCAAATCACACCTGGATTCCTTAAACATCCCCTTAACAATCATGGCCTAAAAAGCCACTTTCCAATCAGTTTTCCACACTGAACCAATGTATCATTTTAGATGCAGTTTTGATCATTTACTTGCAACGCTTCAGTCTCTGCAGTGGTTTTCCATTACTATTAAAGCCCAAAACCCTAAACATGGCTTAGGAGCCCCACCTGGCTCCTAGTACTGTTTCGGTCTCAAGCCTCAGCTTCCCCTACTTTTTCTCAACCTCACCTTTATTCTCTAAAGTTTAATCATTCTGAACTCTGACCCCAAACCATAATTTTCTCCGTTGTAGTCCGATTAACTCCTACTAAGAAGATGAGTGTTTTTTCTAAAAAAAAAAAAAAAACTAGGTTACAGTACAGAGAAAATACTGACTTTCATATTAGACCCTTAGAATATGAGAGCTATAATATCACCCTATATTTCCCCTTTTGTAATACTTACCATGATCAAGACTATTTGTTCAACTTCTATATTTTCTACTTTCTTTAGGATATGTAAGTAGGGATATATCTGGCTTATACAGCACTCCATAGTTTGAGTTAGCAGTATCTGGGAAATGATAGGTGATGTTTGCTAATTTAATTGAAAATCAATGTTATAAATGCTTCTTGAAGACTTACTTACAAGGGATCTTGTATGCTGAGCTAGAGAATTTGGACTTGCTTCTATAGGGAATGGAAAACAAGTGAATGTGTTTGAGGAAGCAAATGACAGAATAAAACCCATTGTTTAGCAATATTAATCTAATAGCTTTCTGGAGAATGATCGCAGATGAGTGGCTACCACAATAATTCAGTTATGACTAAGTAGTTTATAACCTAAACACATTCAGTGGGGTATGGGCAGCAAGAATGAAAAGAGGAAATGGTGTCACAGTTTTAACTATATAACTTGGATGTGGTCACTTAATTTCCCCATGCTACTTATTTTAATTTGTAATGATAATATGGGGCTCATGTCACCGACCACCAGAGCTTGGTTATCAATGTGTAAGTAGTGGCCGAAGCTATGGGTTTTAATGAGATCAACCTAAAAATGTACATGACAGAGGCCTGAAAACCAAACATTTCATCTTCCTCTTTGATTTACCCTTTTTATTATATTTTTTCTGTATCTGTTATGTTTATGTATAGACATATATCTATATCTATGTATCCTTATAGATATAGATATATGTAAATTCTTCATATTCTTCCTCATGCTCTATATGTCCAGACAGTCACCAGACCAGCCATCAGTATGCAGAACTTTCATTCCTTCTCATAAACCAATTATTCTCAAATATTTTCCTATATTCTCCTCACTGTCAGGCCTAAACATGCAGCTTACTACTCAACATCTCCATTCAGATGTCCTACAATCACCCCAAACCCAGTGTGTCCTACTGTACTATTACCTTTATTCGATATGAGAAGTATAGAGATGATGAAATGTTAATCTGTTTGTGGTTAATAGTTTGTATAAAATTTATGAAAATTGCTTCTCTCTATTTATCAGTAAGTATTCTTTTGACTGTGTACTGATCAGAAACTAAGAAGGCAGGAGGACAGAATAACAAACTTCAGACCAGACCACTGACAAGCACTCTGCCCTAAAAGGCAAATTCAAGGTTAAGGATATATATTTTCAGTTGGATAGTTGTAGGAAAAGGACCACTATGAAATGATTTGAAATTATCAGTGGCTCCATAGACACTGCAAGGCAGTATTTGTGGTATAGGCAGGTGTTCAAGGTGGAGATACCTTCATGTATCCTGGGAGCAGCGGATTAAGCTAGATAAAGTAGAGGTTTAATTTTGGAATCTTTCCGAACCCTCTCTTGCCTAATCTCTCTCACAGTACCCTTTTGAGCCCTCTCTTGTCTATTTTCTTCCAGCAAAACTGCTACGGTGCAGTTTGTCCTATGGAACCTTTCTTGTTTATTCAAACAGTCCCTTGGAGAGAGCTCTTTCACCGTAATAACGGCATTGGCATCTTCATTAATCTTTCTTTCAACTTGAGCTCAGATTCTTCATCTTCACTAACATTAACCTCAAGGCTTATGGCCAGGTTAGGGAGTCCCTGGGCTAAGCATATTACTCCAACTATCTGTCTTCTTATATTCTAATCAATTAATAGTACTTCTTTCCATTAAATCCAGAAACCTACAAAACATCTTAAATATACCCACTCTTCACTCCCGACCCATGCAACTAGCCACAAAATCATGTTAACTCTACTTTCTAAATAGTCTTCCACTGCCTCTATCCCAGTCCAAGATACCATCAAATCTCACTTGCATAATACCAATAGTCTTCTTTCTATGTGTTCTCCCTGTATCAAGTTTCTATCTCTAACCCCATCTATTCTTTGCAGCATATCCTCATTTGGCGTCAAAGTGATCTTTCTAAAATTCAAAACTTATCATATCTTTCAATTACTAAAAATTTTTCAAGGGTTCTTGCTAGTCTCTAGTAGCGCATTCTACAGCTTGGCACAGAAAGCCCTTGTAGACTAACTCCTCAAGAGGTCCTCTCCAGCCCCCTGGCCCACAACTATCTTGTCCATATTCTACATTCCAGGTACACCAGGGACTGTTTTACTCATCTGTGAATTCCTGAAGCTACATTTTGGAATTTATACAGTTTATTCTTATTAATAAAAATCAATCAATCACTCATACAAGCTGAGGTAAAAAAAAGAAAAGCCTCAAAATTAAAAGAAAAGGAATGTTCAATGAGCTGAACTCCAACCAAATATCTATATCAACAGAACAGATCAAAGCCAAGAAAATAGTGTGTGTGTGTATGTGTGTGTGCCCGTGTTTATTTTTAAGTAGAAAAGTTGAGGAGATTTTTAAATTTGAACATATAAACCTAACAGTAGAAAAAAAAAGATGACATTGGCAATTTTAGCACATTTTGTCATAAATTCTATTTTAACTTTAAATTGAAGAAAAATGTTAGTAAAAAGTAAAATGGTAGTATTTTCTCTAAAATACTAATTGAAAAAATAGCTCTGAATTTAGAAATGTGACAGTGAAGAAGCCTAAAAGCATTTCCTAAAATAAATTCACTTTTAATGCAAAAGCCTATGTTATTCTTAAATAAAGTACAAATGGAAGCCTCAATTTTCTTTATTTATTAATGAGTACAAAATATTCAAAGTGTCTGTTCTTACTATTGAAAAGTGCTAAATAGTCAAATGCTGATTCATGGTTAACTAAAGAAAAGATGAAAATAAAAGAGGAGAGAAAGGAAAAGGGAAAGGAAAGGAAAATAAATTGTTAGTTTTTCAAAAACATATATGGGATTTTGAGAGTAGCATTGTCTTTCAGGCATTTGATCTCAAATGCCTGCATTTCTCTGAGTTGCTCAATCAAATGGTGGTGCACCTGTGTTTATGGAGGTGCATTTGCCCAGCTTGTTCTACATTTCAAAAAGTCTAATCTTCTTTTATACAGCATCTGTATCTTTTTCATGCTATGTAACTTCAACAGAGCTCATACAATGTAATTAATACATACAACCAATGCAATCTGGCTTCTGCAGGCATAAATTAGACACTCAATACGTGCCTGTCAATTGAATGAAGCACTCCATTTCAACTGCTCCCTACACAATAATCCATTAGTCTCTTCTTACTTTTTAAAATATTTATCTTTATTTTTATCTGCCGTCTTCCTAGCCTGGCTACAAATATGCCTGGACAGAGGTCTCATATTTTGTCCACATCTCTGGGTTTGCATATGCTATTTGTGCTCCCTGGAACGCCTCCTGAACCACACCTCTGTCACTCTGCCTAGTGGAAAACTAATTCCCCATTATAGTGTCATTCTAAACACTGACACTTAACTGAAGCCCTCTCTGTTCACTCTAGTTGATGATACTTTCTCCCTCCTCAAAACATATATATTTCACGTGCATCTCTCATATGATAGTTTTCTCTTTCTTTTTTAAATTTTATTTTACTTTTTAAATTTTTTGCCCCACTCCTCCCTGCCTCCCTGTAGTTTTCTCTTTCTGCCCATTCTAACTTTTTACAGCTTATCATTCTTTCTAGAATATAAACTGCTTAAAGACAGGATCCATATCTGAGTCACTTTTGTTTCACGAGTATCTTATGCATTGCTTTTTACCTATAAATATATTTTTTAAATAATATTTTCTATTTATAAGAGAACCTCTTGGATTATCATTTAGGTCTTTTAACTTATAGTTTATATACAACTTTAACAAGCTTTATATAAAAGAACAAGTAGGAAAATATAAAAAGGAAACACAAGGCTCCCTAAACTACAGCTCCTTGGGATCTTTTATAGGGGAACAAATAATTCCTATATACCTGAGGATATTAGCAAAACTCAAGTCCAAGGAATAATTGATGTGCACAAAATATACCCCAAATCTTAAATAAATGTTTTAATGTGTTATTTATTATTTATTAATAATATCTTATTTATTATGCAGTTATAGTAATTAATAAGTTTATAAGGTGAGTTAACTTTTAATTTAATACATTCTCAATCATGATTATTAACAATATCTTCCTTACTATTCAATTATCATGATTCAATACATTTTCCAGGAGATTTAATATTTACAAAGCATTTTTACATCTAGTATAACAGTTTATCCTCACACTAAAGCTAAAAAGTAGATAGATGTCAAATCTACCAGATTTTACAGAAGAAAAAGTCAGTGGTTTGAGTAAGATGGCACAAGGTCACACACCTAAAAGAGGAAAGTCAGGGTTCAATTTTTAGTGTCCTGATTCCAGTGAGCAAAACAGACTAAAAGTCTGCACTGAAAAGAAGAAAGCAAAAATAAATGAACAAGTAGTGAGTTGTTTTGATGGAAAACAATGATGAGGAGTGAGAGAGCAGAACCTTTTGAGATAAAGCGATCAGGGAACACACTGCGGAAAAGGTTATTTTTAAGCTAAGGTCTGAAGGATGGGAAAGAGCGAGACATTAAACAAACAAAAACAGGGAAAGAGCATTCAGGTATAGAACAGGCTTGTGCAAGGGCCTTAAAATAAGAAATTTCAGGCTTCGTACCACAGCATAAAATATCCTTCATGAAACGGTTTCTCAGGGCTTATCATGTGCCAACCGCCCTTCATCCTCTCCACCCTTCACACTCAAAGACACCCTGAATGCTTCCTGCACTGCATATTACTGTTTGCTTTTGCATGTGCTATTTCCTCTACCTGAAATGCTCTTTCCAGACTCTCTACATAGAAAACAAATATTTATCCTGGAAAACTTTTCTTAGGTGGCCTTGAATCTCTCATGGTATCTCTACGTCCCTCACTCCAGTCTCACTAAATGAGCCTCCTCCATATATTTTAAAACCACTATAATTTTTTATTAACAGCTTTAATGAGGAATAATATACATGACATAAAATCACCTGTTTTAAGTCCTCAAGTCAATGGCTTTTATTATATTTACAGAGTTTTACAACCACATCACGATCTAATTTTAGAACATGTCCATCACTCGAGAAAGAGACCTCATGTCCATTTCTATATAGTCCCTCCCCATTCCCACCCCCAGCCCTAGGCAAGCACTAATCTACTTCCTGTCTCCATAATATTTACCTTTTCTGAACATTTTACATGAATGAGGTCACACATACAACATGTGTTCCTTCATGTCTGACTTTGTTCACTAAGCTTAATATTTTTGAAGCTCATCCAAGTTGTAGCATGTTTCAGTACCATTAATACATTTATTTTATTGATTAATAGTGTTCCATTGCATAGATATACCACATTTTGTTTATTCATTCACCTGTTGATGGATATTTTGCCCAATCTAGCTTTTGCCTATTGTGAATGCTTCTATAAACATTTAAGCACAATTCTTTGTGAGGATATATGGTTTTATTTCCCCTGGATAGATACCCAGGAGTGGAATTGCTGGATCATCTAGTATCTCACCTTTCTTTTACTTCTATGCCTTTCACTCATCCTTCTATTAGCACACTTACCATTTTTTTGTTGCTAGGATTTATTTTCTCCTTGTTTTTACACATCTATCTCCCCCTATTGGGCTGTGAGCACCATTACAGCAGGCAGCGTGGCTCAACAGTTTCTTTAGCCTCAACAACGGCTGTTACTGGTACAGCGTAGGTACTGGTAAGTTTGGTAAACTCAGATCCCAGCACCCCTCTCCAAGATGGAGGCATTCCCTACCACAACTGCAGCAAGTGCTGCCTGCTAAGGCTCGCAAATGAGTCCCTTCTCAGGAAGTGCCCTTAGCCAGGAAGCTGGTTTGCATGAGGAGCAGCCTGAAACCAAGGAATATCTATGTGAGGACACAAAGACCTGGGCTCTCGCCACCATTTAGGACATCTCTCCAGGGCATTCTAGCTTCTTGGCATCCGGTGGGATCAGCTGGGGCATCCCAGTTCACATTCCCTTTCTACTCAATCCTGCTTTCCTTGTCCTCCCCCGACTATGTTATTGCTGAGAGCACTCACCAATAAACCTTCTGAAAGTGAATCTCATCATCAAAATCTGTTTCCTGGGGAACTTGGCCTGCTTGTGACATGCAATACTATATGGCCCCCTTACTTGGTGACTTCAAACAAGAAGTTGGCTGCCAAGGAATTAATAATCTTCAATACCCCTTCTTTCATCGTAGGCAGTTGTTTGAGTCCATTGTTTGCAATATAGCTATAACCTAGACCTATTCCAGGTTCTACCTGACCCTTGAGAATTAGATCAATTTAAACCTCTCTCCATCCATGCCACTTGAAATTCAAATACCCTATCCAATATTTCTACAAATTATTGAGAAATAGAAATAGGAATGTTCTCAGGTGTCCATTGTCCATTTGATTAGTTTACAGACTATATTATCCTACCTAATGTTTTTATTTTGAACTTTATCAATCTAGATAGAAATCTTTCTTGATTTTTACAAAAAAAAAAAAAAACATTTATTTATGAGTAGAGTAGATTTTGTTAAATATCTAAGGACATAAATAAAGGCTTTACACTTTAATAAAGCAAACATCTTCCATTGAGTATTAGATTTCCTCATCTTAAACTTTCTTTTGGCCTTCCCATAACGATTTTTATACTAGTCACTTCATTCTAGAGGGCATGTCAGCCTCATGCCACCTCACTGCTTTTTTTCTTTCCCCTTTTTTTCTGATCCATCACTCACTTCTCTTTCTTCCTCCTTCCCCCCTTCTGTCAGGACCATATTCCTCCCATTTTCTTCTGTAGACAGTAAGGCTCTCTGTTGCCTTTATACCTATGCACTCAGAATCTCATTTGTATTCGAAATGGCTTTCAAGACCTTTTCCTAAGTAAAGACAGCTATTTCCTAAAAAAAATTCTAGTGCTAACCATTAAGGTAATATATTTTTTTCATTTTCACTATATATAGATACATTAATTAATTCTGAAAAAACACTAATATGTTCATTATTTAATATTTCTGATTAAAGGGTTATGTACCCTTTCTGATTTCTATACTTTTGGCACTATACAGAACCAGGGCAGACTGTCTAAAAATATGTCTTTTAAGTTTTGGATAAAAGTACTGTGTCAGAGGTCTACAAAACCGCCTTCAGTTTTGATAATTCACTAGGAGGAGTGAGGACTCAGGAGCTGTTATACTTATGGGTGCATTTTATTATAGTGAAGGGATGCATATTAAAATCAACAAAAGGAAAAAGTACATGAGGAGAAGTCTGGGAGACGCTGGGCATAAGCTTCCAGGTGTCCCCTTTCAAAGCAGTCACACATGGATACACTCAATTCTCTGAGCAATAACGGGTAACAGTACATGTGAAGTTTTACCAACCAGGGATGATTTGCCCAGCCTTGGTGTCCAGGGTTGTTACTGGGAATTAACACCCGTATGACTATCTCAGCTACTCAGACTCCAGACCCCCAAAGCAAAAACAGATGTTCACCGTAAATTACATTGTTAACATAAACTATCTGGTCAAAGCAGCACAGCATGTCCCAAGGCCTCAGGCATACAAAACACTTATTAGGCAGACATTCCAAGGGTTCAGAGCTCAGCTCCCATGGGCCAGCCAAGATCCAGTCTAAAAAATAGGATTTTCTTGAGAATGTACAGGATTTTAGCAACCCAGTCCAGTAGGGATTTGCTGCAGAAATACTATGGTGACACTAGCTTATAATTTCTAGTTTCAAGTTTCTAGTATCCTATTCATTTTATTCATTCATCCAGGCATTATAATAATTATCTCAGAAACATAGTAAAAGCCAACCATGTAGTATGCGTCAGTAGGAACCAAAGTCCTCCAAAGGAGATATTAGGAAACTTACTAGCTTCACAGCTGGAGACAATCAGACATTCTGAAGCTTTCCCTGGTGGAGATCCGGAACCAGACTTTGTCCCCATCCTGAGGGAAAGATTAGATGAGACCTCAGCTGACTCCAAAGTGTATCTACCAGAGTCTTCTCTGCCTGGTCCTGTGCACTGTTTTATCCTTTTGTGCCCATCATGGTTAATGCCAGCAGCATTAGTGAAAATATCGAAGCATTACAAAGTAGAGAAGAGTGAGGAAGTAAATCAACTCTTTTTCCAGAGACATCGCCCTTTATACTAGACCATTGAGCAATAAGGTCAATATCTCCTTTATAGAACACAAAATTTGCTAGGATTGTAACTTGGGAGTCTGTCCACATCCACTACTCTTTGTACAAAGCAGATTAATAAAACTGGGCCCTTGGCAAACAGGGCAGAGTCAAAGGCAAGCAGCAAATGCTTCTTGCTGATGTAGCTAATAGACTTGCCACTCATTCAGGGCTTCATTTGGTAGAATCTATCTCCTCTCTGTTCCTTTCTTCCTTCCCTTCTTTCTCCCCCTCTTCCATTACTTCCTTCCTTTTTTTTCTTTCCTCCCTCCCTCTCTTTCTCCTTCCATCCTTTAACAAATATTTACTGAACTCTAGTATGTTTCAAGAGCTATGCTATGCACTAAGAAATCAATGATAAATAAGGTCGCTACAGCCACCATCTTCATGAAACTTACAGTCTAGCAAGAATGAGCTTTCTAAAACATAAAGTCTTCAGTGCTAGCCATTCTTCACATCTAAACACCTGCTTTACCCTCCGGCTTCTCTCTGGTCACTTGCTACCAACTCTATCTTAATACTCAGCACTTCAAGCCACAGTGAGCAAGAGTACTTACTTTCAGGGCTTCACATATGCACTTTTCTCCTCTGAGCCTTGAGTGTTCCACATTCTCCACTGTAATACTCTTTTTACCCAGATCCTTGTACTTGACCTGGTTCCTTCTACCCATCCTTCAGTTTTCCTGTTAGCACTGTCGCAGGGAAGCCTTCTCTGACTGTCCCCTAAGATCACTGCTACTTCTGAAACACATCCATGTTGACATGTGGAAGCCACAGGCACGGCAGCTATCATTTCAGCCTCCGTGCCTCGAACACGGGGAAGCCTTTCCTCTGACACATCAGATACACCCACAAGAGGTCATTCTTTTGAATTCTCCCAACTGTAGAATAGACTTGAGTGATTCCCGAAACAAACAACTACTCTTTGAAGAATTAGAAAGAGAATGTAAAACAAACAAAGAGCAAACACCTCACTTCTGCTACTCTGGAGGAAATAGGCATAGGATTTCTCTATCTTTCCATTAATGCTTTGTTCCCCAGTATCCCTTCACGCAACAGTCAATAGTTGTTTACCTCTGTAGTGCCCCCTCATACAAATGTTTCCTTTTCCAAGATTCTCATGTTCTTTTTGCTGGCCATTGTATTAGTTTTTATGTTGCTGCTGTAACAGGTTACCAAATTAACAGATTGTTTTCGTGGCTTAAAACAACAAATTTATTTTCATATACTTATAAAAGTAAAAAGTCTGAAATGGGTCTCACTGGGCTAAAATCAAGGTGTTGGTAGGGCTGTGTTCTTTCCGGAGGCCCTGGGGGAGAATTTGTCTCCTTGCCTTTTCCAGCTTCTAGAATTACCTGGCTTCATGCTCTCTTCCTCCACCTTCAAAGCCAGCAGCATAGCATCTTTAATTCCCTCTCTCTCTCTCTCTCTCTCTTTCTTCTGGTTTTATTGTCACATCTCCTTCTGTCTTATAAGGACCCTTGTGATTATGTTAAGGCCACCTATATAATCCAGAATCATCTCCCTATCTGGAGATTCTTAATTTAACCACATCTGCCACTTCCCTTTCACCTTGTAAGATAACATATTCATATGTTCTAGAGATTAGGATGCAGACATCTTTGGGGACCATTATTCTGTCTACCATGGCCATAAATAGTTTCCTGTGCAGCCACTAGAGGCACTCTTTCTCAAATCACTCTGTGCTACTTCCCTACTGTATTGAGCAATGACATGGACTGGTCTGGGCTTGACCTGAGTGTGTTGGTTTTGTGTTTCTTTCTTTTTTTTTTTCCCCATGCCTCATCAATCTTGCTACTAATATCATTGCATATACTATGCTGGCATCCCCACTGGGAAGCCTGGCCCCGGGTCAACACGTGTACTGCTCTAGCTGATGTGGTGAGGGAAACCTCTCTCCAGTAGTGTTGAAACTATTTTATAAGGCTACTAAGCAGGGCTACCTCATCCTATAAGCCTCTTGGAGCATTACTAATACTATGGTAATTTTATTCTTCATTTGAAATCTGGGAAGTCAGGCTTAATTTTCAATCCTGGCTATTCTGTGGACCTGCTATGTGACTTTTGGCAAGTGAATTAGTGCTTCAGATCTTTTCATCTGTAAAATGGGAATAATAATATCTACCTTGTCGATTTCTTATAAAAATCACCTGAGGTAACCTTTGGAATGCTCTCTGCAGGCTACATAATAGAGACCGAAAGAATTATATATATATATATGTGTGTGTATATATATATATGTATATATGTGCATGTATATATGTTATTGTTACACTGACAAGCACAATATGCACATGGAAGAAAACATGAGGGATTAGCTGGAAAAAGTGAGATAAAACAAGGCTGTAAAAGACCTTGAATGACCAGATAATGAGGGAATGGGGTCCCTGGAATTGAAAGTTGTGCCTTTTCTCAGAC
>JAQIFY010000399.1:0-16655 GCA_028533085.1 Varecia variegata
GGTTAGTTTTAAGTTCAGGGGTTAGGGGTTAGGGTTAGGGTTAGCTTTAGTATTTTGGATTAGGGATAGGATTCGGGTTCGGGTTTGGGTTCATGTTATGGTTCGGGTTTGGGCTGGGTTTGGGGTTAGGGTTAGTATTCAGATTAGCATTAGTCTTAGGGTTAATGTTTAGGGTTAAGTTTAGGGTTAGGGTTAGGTTTGGGGTTAGGGTTAATTTTAGAGTTAGGGTTGGGGTTGGGGTTAGGGTTAGGGTTTAGTGTTAGGGTTAGTAATATGGTCAGAGTAAGGGCTTAATGTTAGTGTTAGAGTTTTTGCTTAGGGGTTAGAGTTTGGTTCATTGTTTTGTTAGGGTTAGCACTAGGGATTTTCTAAGGGATAGGGTTAGGGTTATGGTTGTGGTTACGATTAGGGTTAGGGTTAAGTGTGTTCTTAGGGGTAGCGTTAGAGTTAGCATTTTAGGGTTAGGGTTATGGTTTTGGTGTCCCTGTTCTGATCATGGTATAGGGTTAGAGTTAGTGTTTAGGGGTTCGGGTGTGGTTTAGGGTTAGGGCTTAGGGTTAGGTTTAGGGTTAGGGTTAAGGTTTAACTCTATCAACAACCAGAACCCTAACCTTAACATCTAGGACCAAAACCTAAACCTAACCCTAACCCTAACCCTAACACCTAAAGCCTAATCTTAACCCTAAAACGCTAACCCTACCCTTAACTCTAACCCTAACAACAGCCGTAACCCTAAACGTAACCCTGTAACCCCAACCCCTAACCCTAAACATAACCTCTAAACCTAACACTAACCCTGACCCTAACTCTAACCCTAATCCTACAGTCCACCCCCCATAGTTTCTTTCTCTAATTGACTGTACGCATTCCTATATTTGTCTCCTTTCTGCCAAATATTTATCCTCTTCTGACGAAATGACTTCTTGCCTAAGTGTTTTTTACAGGAATTTCTAACACATCTTCCATTATCAGAGTATATAAATCCTACAATCCACCCCCTGATATTGACTTTCTCTCAGTGAATGTAAGCATTCCTATACATGACGCCTTGATGGCTGAGTTACTCTCTTCCTACATAATAACTTCTTTCTTGAGTGTCTTTACCAGGAGACTCAGACATTTTCCAATCTCAGAGTTTAGAAATCCTGCAAACCACCACACGATAGGTGCTTTCACTAAGTGAATGAAGGTGTTCCTGTTTATGACTCCTTTCTGGCAAAGAGTTATATTCTTCCTAGCAAATGACTCCTTTAGAGTGTGTTGGACAGAAATTCTGACACTTCATCCATTCGCTAACTTCAGCAAGCATACAATCCAGACATGCCATGCATGAGATGAGGCTCTGCCTGAGTCCCGTGTGACAGGCAGGTCCCCAGGACCAGGTTATGATGGAGTCGTGTTGTGTTGATGCTGCCACCCCCAACCCCCATAGATTAGACAGAGACCATGCCCTAACACTAATAGCTAACCCTAAGTCTTAACCCAAAATGTAACCCCTGAGCGTAACACCCAACACTAACCCTAATACCTAACCCTAACCCAAACAATTAACCTACCACTAACCTTAACCCTAACCCTATACCCAACCCTAACCCTAACCCCAACCCTAAGCCCTAACTCCAACCTCTATCCCTAACCCTATCCCCAAACCTAACCCTAACTGTAAACTTAACCCTAACCCCTAACCCCTAACCCCAACCCCTAACCCTAACCCTAATACCTGACACTAACCCTAACCCTAAACCCTAACCCTAACCTAACCACAAGTGTAACCCCTAAACCTAACACTAAACCTCACCCCTAATCCCTAAACCTAACCTTAACCCTAACCCTAACACCAAACCCTAACTGTAGCCCTAATGCCTAGCCCCTAACCCTAAACCTAACCCTAACTCTAAACCCTAATCCTAACCCTAACAGTAACCCTAACACTAACCGTAACCCCAAACCCTAACCCTAACCATAACCCCTAACCCTAACCCCTAGGACCAACCTCTAACCCTAACCCTAACCCTAACCACTAACCCTAATCCGCAACCTAGCCCGAACACAAACCATTACCCTAACCCAAACCTTAAACTGAACCCTAAACTGAACCCGAACCCTAACCCGAACCCGAAACCTAACCCCTAACCCTAACCCTAACGCTTACCCTAACCCTAACCCTAACCTGTGACTCTAACCCTAACAATAAACCTTATCCCGAACCCTAACCCTAACACGTAACCCCTAACCCTAATCCTAACCCTAACCCGAACCCGAACCAGAACCCGAACCCTAACTGGAATGCAAACATGAACCCTAACCCTAACCCTACACCTCACCCCTAACCCCTAACCCTAAACCTAACCCTAATCCTAACCCTAAACACACACCCTAACCGTAGCCTTAATCCCTAGCCCCTAACTGTAAACCTAACCCTAACCCTAACCCTAACCGTAAACCTAACCCTTAACCACTAACACTAACCCTAACCTAAATCCTAACCATAACTTGAAACCCAACACTAACTTTTACCCCGCACCGTAACCGTAACCCCTGAGCCCTAACACTAACCCTAACCCTAACCACTAACACTAAACCTAACCCTAACCCTAAACACAATCCCGAACACTAGCTCCTAAGCCCAAACACTAACCCTAAACCTAAACCCTAAACTTAAACCCTAACCATAAACCCTAACCCTACTCCTACCCCAACCCCTACACCTAACGCCAACCCCTAACCCCTAACCCTAACCCTGAACCCTAACACCAACCCAAACCCTAACCCTAACACAAACCCAACACCAACCCCTAACCTTAAACCTAACACTACCCCTAACTCTAACACCTAACCCTGACAATAATCCTAATCCCTTAACCTAACCCCAAATGTAATTCTCACAATTCTTCCATTCGCAGAGATAAGGAAGCCTACAACAAAATCATGCCATGAATGAAATGAGGCTGTGCTCTGGTATCCCAGGTGAGAGGCAGGGTCCCATGCCCAGGGTAGAATGGAGTGGCTCCCGGTGATGTTCCAAGTCCAAACCCTGCATAGAACAAAGAGGGCAAATGTCTTAACCCTAATCCCTAAATCAATCCCCTAACCCTAATCCCAAAAATAACACTTCAACCTAAACCTATTGCCAACCCTAACACCTAAACCTAAGCTTAAGCTGAACGCTAACCCCTCAAACTAATCCTCACCCCTAAACCTAATCCTAAAATTTAACCCTAACCCTAACCCTAACCCCACCCACAAACCTAACCCTAACCCCTAAACCTAACCCTAACCCCTGACCCTAACCCTAACCCTAATCCTTACCTTAACCCTAACCCTAATCCTAACCCTTAACACCTAACCCTGACGCTAACCTGAATCCTAACCCTAATCCGAAACCAAACACGAACCCGAACCTGAATGAAAACCCGAACTCTCACCCTAATCCTAACTGTAACCCCCAACCCTAACCCTAAACCTCACCCCTAACTTCTAACCCTAACCTTAACCATAACCATAACCCCAAACCCTAACCGTAGCCCTAATCTCTAGCACCTCACCCCAAGCCTAAACCTAACCCTAACTGCTAACCTTAACCCTAACCCCTAAACCCTAACCGTAACCCTAACACTAGCACCTAAACCTAACCTTAACCCTAACCCTAAACCCTAAGCTTAACTCTAATCCCTAACACTAACACCTAAGCCAAACCCTAAGCCTATCTCTAAACCCTAACCTCAAACCCTAACACGAAACCATAAAACTGCCCCTACCCGTAATGCTAACCACTAAGCCCTAACCATAACCCTAACCCCTAACCCTAACCGTAACCCTAACCCTAACCCCTAACCCTAACCCTAACACTAACCCCAACCCCAACTACAAATCCTAACCATAAACCTAACCCTAAGCCTAAATCTAACCCCTATCCTTGACAAACATCCTAATCCCTTACCCTAACCCCAAATGTAATTCTCACAATTCTTCCATTCGCAGAGATAAGCAAGCCTACAACCAAACAATGCCATGCCTGAGATGAGGCTGTGCTCCGGTATCCCAGGTGAGAGGCAGGGTGCCATGCCCTGGGTACAGTGGAGTGGGCTCCAAGGGATGCACCAAGTTCCAAACCTGCATAGAACAGATAGGGAAAATGCCTTAAGCCTAATCCCTAACTATATCCGCTAACCCTAATCCCAGGGATAACACCTCAACCTAAACCTAATGCTAACCCTAACACTTAAACCTAAGACTAAGCTGAACGCTAAGCCCTCAACCTAACCCTCACCCCTAAACCAAATCCTAGGACCAAACACAAACCCCTAACAGTAATGGTAACCTATAACAAAAGCCGAAATACCTAGCCAGTAAAACAAACCCTAAAACCCTAAAACTTACTCTACCCCTTAGAACAACCCTAGCCGTAACCCTAACAAAACGACCCTAACTCTAAACCCTAAACCTAAACACTAACACTAACCTTAAGCCCTTACTCTAACCATATTACTAACCCTAACACTTAACCCGAACCCTAACCCTAACCACTAACGTTAAACCTAACCCTAACCCCTGACGCTAAACAGAACACTAAACCCTAACCCTACCGTTAAACTGCAACACTAACCCTAACCTGAATCCTAACCCTAACCCGAATCCCTATACGAAACCGAACCCAAAACTGAACCCGAACCTTAACCCGAACCCGAACCCAAACCCTAATTGTAACCCCTAACCTTAACCCTAAACCTCATGCCTAACCTCTAACCCTAACATTAACCCTAACCCTAAACCCACACCCTAACCCCAGCCCTAATCCCGAGACCCTAACCCTTACCAAACCCTAACCCTTAGCCCTAACCTTAAACGTAAACCCTAACCCCTAACCCTAACCCCTACCCCTAACCCTAACCCTAACCTTAAACCCTAACCCTAATCCTAATCCTGAACCCTAACCCCTAAACCCAAACCCTAACACTAATGCTTAGCCTAAACCCAAACCATAATCCTAACCCTAAACGCAAACCTTAAACCCTAACCCTAAACCCTAATCCTGATCCTACCCCTACCCCTAACGGTAACCCCTAACCCCTAACCCTAACTCTAACACCTAACCCTAGCACTAACCCTAACCACCCCTAAACCTGACCCTAAGTCCAACCCCAAACGAATCCCTAACCCTAACCCTAACACCTGACCATAACCCTAAACCTAAACCCTGACCTGGACCCTAACCCTATCCCTCACAATAACCTAACCCTAACCCTATCCCTAACACTATCCTTAAGCCCTAACCATAACCATAACCTGCATCCTAACCCTAACCAGAAACCCAACTTGAACCTGACCGGAACCAGAACCCGAACCCAAACCCTAACACTAACTCTAAAGCTAAAACCTTACACTAAACCCTAACCCTAACCCTAATCCCTAACCCTAAACACTAACACCTAACACTAACACTAAGCCTAACCCATAACACTAACCCTACCCTATCCCTAACCCTAAACCCTAACTCTCACCCTAATCCCTAAACCTAACCCCTAAGACCAAACAAAAGACCAACATTAAACCTAACCCCAAACCCTAAATCTAACCCTAAACACTAACCTTAAACCCTAATCCTAAATCATAACCCTAACCCTAACCCTACGCCTACCCCTAATGCTTACCCCTAACTCATAACCCTAACCCTAAACCCTAACCCTAACACTAACCCTAACCCCTATCATTAACCCTAACCCTAATCCCAACCCCTAACCCTGAATTTTACTCTAACCTTAACCCCTAACCCCTAACCCTAAACCCTAACCCTAACACTTACCCTAACCCGTGACCCTAACCCCTAACCCTAACCCGTAACCCTAATCCCTAAGCCTAACCCTAACCCCAACCACAACCCCAAACCCTAACCCTACACCTAACCCTAACCCTAACTCTAACCCCTAACCCTGACAAAAATCCTAATCCCTTACCCTAACCCCAAATGTAATTCTCACAATTCTTCCATTCGCAGAGATAATGAAGCCTACAACCAAACCATGCCATGAGTGAGATGAGGCTCCACTCCTGTAACCCACATAAGCGGCAGGGTCCCATGCCCTGGGGACAGTGGAGTGGGGTCATGGTGATGATCCCAGTTCCTGAGCTGCATATTCCAGATACGGCCCTTGCCTTAATCGTAATCCCTAAGAGCAAACCCTAACCCTAAGCCTAACCCTAAGACCTAAATCTAACACTAATGCTTACCCCAATCCCTCAACCTAACCCTCACCCCTAATATTAACCCTAACCCAAACCCTAACCCCTAAATCTAACACTAACCCCTAACGAAAACCGAAATACCTAACCAGTACCACTAACCCTAAATCACTAAGCCTAACCCTAACTACAACCCTAATCCTAACCCTACCCCTTACAACAACCATACCCCTAACCCGAACCAAACAACGACCCTAACTCTAACCCCTAAGTAAGTCTAAACCCTAACCTTAACACTAACTTTAACACCTAACCCTAACATTATTACACCCTTAACGCTTAACCCTAACCCTGAATCTAACCCTAAACCCTAACCCTGAATCTAACCCTAAACCCTAACGCTAATCCTAACCCTAAATCTAATTTTCACACTTCTTCCATCCTTAGAGTGAAGGAATCCTACAATCCAGCCATGCCACACGTGACATGAGGATCCGCCTGAGTTCTGCGTGACAGTTAGGGTCCAATTCCCAGGGTACAATGGATTGATGTTATGGAGACCGTGCACGCCCACCTCCCACCATAGAATAGACAGCTCCTGTGCCCTTAAAATAAACGCTAAACCTAAGCCCTAACACTAACCCTAACTTCTAACCCTAAACCTAACCCCTTACCCTAACCCCCAACTCTAACTCTAAACCCGAATTTAACCCTAACCCCTAACCCTAATCCTAATCCCTAACCGTAACACCTAACCATAACCAAAATACAGACCCCTTACTCTTCCCCAAATGTAATTCTCACACTACTTCCATTCGAAGAGAAAAGCTAGCCTACAACCAGTCCATGCAATGCGTTAGATGAGGCTCCACTGCTGTATCCCTCATAAGGGACAGGGTCCCATGCCCTGGGTAAAATGGAGTGGGGTCACGGTGATTTTCACAGTTCCTGACCCGCGTAGATCATTTAGGGCCCATGGCTTAAACATGAATCCTAACCACAACTCCTAAACTTAACCCTAAATCTAACCCTAAACTTAACACTTAACCATAACCGTAATGCTAACCCTAAACCCTCAAGGTAACCCTCATCTCTAACCCTAACCCTAAGGCCAAACGCTAACACCTAACTTAACACGAATCCCTCACCGTAACCGTAATAACTAAACCCTAAAACTAACCCTTAAATGCTAATACTAACCCTCACCCTAAGCACAAACCTAACACTTACAACAATGCTAGCCCTAACCCTAACCAAACAATGACCCCAAACCTAAACCCTAAGACCTAACCCTAAAACTAAACTTAACCCCTAACCCTGACCATAATCCTAACCCTAACGCTAAACATAACACTAATCTTAACCCTAAATCTAATTCTCACACTTCTTCCACTCTCAGAGTTAAGCAATCCTACAATTCTCCCATGCCATGCCATTCACAGGGAGATGAGGCTCCCCGTGAATCCTGCATGACAGTCGGGGACCAGGACCCACTGTACAATGGAGTGATGTCATGGCGACCCTGCCTGAGCCCCTGTCACCATAGATTAGACAGGCCCTGTGCCCTTAATCTAACCACGAAACATAAGCCCTAAACTTAACCCTTTACTCCATCCCCCAACACTAACTCTAAATCCTAATACTAATCATAACCCATAAACTTAAAACTAACCCCTAAACCTATTCATATTTCCTAACCCTAAAACCCAACCCTAACCCTAACCATAATCCTAACCCTTTACCTTTACCACAAATGTAATTCTCACACTCTTCCATTCGCAGAGATAAGTAACCTTAAAACAAACCCATGCCATGCCTGAGATGAGGCTTCTCCCCTGTGTCCCAGGTGAGAGTCAGGGTCCCATGCCCTGGGTACAATGGAGTGGGGTCATGGTGAAGCTCCAAGTCCCAACCCTGCATAGAGCAGATAGGACCCGTGCTGTAACCCTAATCCCTAACTCTAACCACTAACCCTGAAACCAAGGATAACACCTCAACCTACATCTAATGCTAACCCTAACCCCTAAACCTAACCCGAAGCTTAACCCAAAGACCTCACCTAATCCTCACAGCTAACACGAACCCTAACCTGAACCCGTAACCCCTAACTTAACACTAACCACTAACCATAACCATAATACCTAAACCCTAAAACTAACACTAAATATCTAACACTAACCCTAACCCTAAGAAAAACCCTAACCCTAGCCCTACCCCTTAAAACAACCCTAGCCCTATCCCTAACTAAACAATGACCCCAACCCTAAATCTTATCCCTAAGCCCTAACCTTGAATTTAACCTTAAGACCTACACCTAACCATAATCCTAACCCTAACCCTTAACCCTAACCCTAAACCTTAACCCTAACCCTAAACCTAAACCTAATCCTAAATCTAATTTTCACACTTATTCCATTCTCAGAGATAAGCAAGCCTACATTCCTCCCATGCCATAGGTGAGATGAGGCTAGGCCGAGTCCTGCGCGACAGTCAGAACCAGGGCCCAGGGTACGATGGAGTGGTGTTACAGCGACATTTCCACCCTCTCTCACCATACATAGGACAGGTACTGGGCCCCTAAAGTAACCACTAAATCTCAGCCGTAACAGTAGCACTAGCACCTAACCATAAATCGAACCCCTGACCCTAACCCCCAACACTAACTCTAAATGATAACCTTAACCTTACCCATTAACCTTAAAACTAACCCCTAAATCTAACCCTATGCCCTAACCCAAATACCCAATCCTAACCCTAACCATAATGTTAACCCCTTTCCCTTACCCTAAATGTAAATCTCATACCTCTTCCATTCGCAGAGATAAGCAAGACTAAAACCAACCCATGCCATGCTTGAGATGAGGCTGTGCTCCGGTATCCCAGGTGAGAGGCAGGGTCCCATGCCCTGGGTACAATGGAGTTGACTCCCGGTGATTCCCCAAGTCCCAACCCTGCATACAACAGAGAGGGCAAATGCCTTAACCCTAATCCCTAAATCTATCGCCTAACCCTAATCCCAGGGATAACACCTCAACCTAAACCTAATGATAACCCTAACACCTAAAACAAAACCTTAGCTGAACGCTAACTCCTCAACCTAACCCTCACCCATAAACCTAATCCTAGCCCCAAACATAAACCTCTAACTGCAACAGTGACCTCTAACAAAAACCGAAATACCTAAGCAGAAAAACCAACCCTAAAATGCTAAAACTAATGCTCAGGACAACCATAACCCTAACCCTAACCCTTAGGAAAACCCTAGCGCTAACCCTAACAAAACAATTACCCTAACTCTAACCCCTAAGCCTAAACCCTAACACTAACCTTAAGCCCTTACTCTAACCATATTACGAACCCTAACACTTAACCATAACCCTAACGTTAACACCAACCCCAACCGTAACCCTAACCCTAATCCTAAACACAAACCGAACCCTAACCCTAACTCTAACCCCTAACCCTAGCCCTAACCCCTAAACTTAACCCTAACCCCTGATCCTAACCCTAACACTAAACCCTAAACCAAACCCTAACCGTAACCCTAACCTTAACCCCTAACACTACCTTAACCTGAGTCGTAACCCTAAGCCGAATCACAATCCGAACCCGAACCCGAAACTGAACCCGAAGCCAAATCCGAACCCTAACCCTATCCCTAACTGTAACCCCTAACCTTAACCTTATACCTTACCCCTAACTCCTAACCCTAACCTTAAACCTAACCTTAACCCCAAACCCTAACCCCAGCCCTAAACCCGAAACACTAACCCTAAACCAAACACTAACCCTAAGCCCTAACCTTAAACCTAACCCCTAAGCCCTAACCCCTACCCCAACCCTAATACTAACCCTAACCCCTAACCCTAACCCTGACCCTAACCCGAACACCAAACCCAACCCCTAACACTAAGCCCTGACCCTAAACCTTAACCTAAACATTAACCCAGAGCCTAACCCTAACCGTAACCCTTAACCCCTAACCCTAACCCTAACCTGAATCCTAAACATAACCAGAAACAAAACCTGCACTCGAACCTGAACCTGAACCCGAATTCGAACCCTAACCCCTAACACTAAAACCTAACCCTAACCCTAACCACTAACCCCTAGCAGTAACCCTAACCCTAACCCCTAACCCTAACGCTAACCCTAACTCTATCCCTAACCCTAAACCCTAACCCTAACCACTAACCCTAACCCCTAAGCCTAACCCCTAACACTGACCCTAACCCCCAACCCTAACTGTAACCCTAACCCCTATCATGAACCCTAATCCTAACCCCTAACGCTAACTCTAACACCAAACCATAACACAAACCCTAACCCTAACCCCGAATCCTAATCCAGAACCTAACCCAAACCCAAAACATAACCATAACCTGAACCCTAACCGGAACCCTAACCCGAGCTTGAACCCTAAGATGAACCCAAACCCGAACCCGACCCCTAACCTGAACCCACCCCTAACCCCTAACCCTAACCCTAACCCTAACGCTAATCCTAACTCTAACGCTAACCCTAACACTAACCATAAAGCCTAACCCAAAACACTAACCCTAACCCTGAAACCCTAACCCTAACCCTAACCTGAATCCTAACCCTAACCGGAAACACAACTCGAACCCTAACCTGAACACGAATCCAAAATCAAACCCTAACACTAACCCCAACCGTAACCCCTAACCCTACCCTACACCTCACCTCTAACCCCTAATCCTAAACTTAACCCTAACACTAAACCCAAATCCTAACCATAGCCCTAATCCCTAGCCCCTAACCGTAAACCTAACCCTAACCCTAACGTGTAACCGTAGCACTAACCCCTAACCCCAAACCCTAACCGCAACCCTAACCCCTAATCCTAAACCTAACCCTAATCCCTAACCCTAGCCTGTAAGCCCAAACACTAACCCCAACACCAAACCTAACCCCAAACCTAACCCTAAGCCAACCCCAACCTAACTCAAAATGTAACCCTAATCCCACCCTTAACCCTAACCCTAACCCTAACCACAACACAACCCTAACCCTAACCCTAACACCTATCCCTAACCCTAACCCCTAACCCTAACCCTAACCTCTGACCCTAAACCTAACCCTAAACCTTACCCCTAACCCTAACCGTAACCCTAACCCTTAACCCCTAACACTAACCCTAACCTAAATCCTAACCCTAACCTGAAACCCAACACTAACTGTAACCCCTAACCATAACCCTAACTCCTAAGTCCTAACACTAACCCTAACCCTAACCACAATCCCGAACCCTATCCCCTAAGCGCAAACACTAACCCTAACCCTAAACCCTAAACTTAAATCCTAACCCTAAAACCTAACCCTACTCCTAACACTACCCTACACTTAACGCTAACCCCTAACCCCTAACCCTAACCCTAACCCCTAACCCTAGCACTAACCCTAACCCTAACCCTAACACCAACCGAAACCCAACCCCTAACCTTAAACTTATTAATACCCCTAACTCTAACACCTAACCCTGACAAAAATCCGAATCCCTTACCCTAACCCAAATGTAATTCTCACAATTCTTCCATTTGCAGAGATAAGCAAGCCTACAACCAAACCATGCCATGCCTGAGATGAGGCTGTGCTCCGGTATCCCAGGTGAGAGGCAGGTTCCCATGCCCTGGGTACAATGGAGTGGCTCCCAGTGATGCTCCAAGTCCCAACCCTGCATACAACAGAGAGGGCAAATGCCTTAACCCTAATCCCTACCTTTCCCCTAACCCTAATCCCAAGGATAACACCTCAACCTAAACTTAATCCTAATGCTAACACCTAAACCTAAGCCTAAGATGAACGCTAACCCCTAAAACTAATCCTCACCCCTAAACCTAATTCTAGCCCCAAACACAAACCCATAACTGTAACAGTGACCTCTAACAAAAACCGAAATTCCTAACCACTAAAACTAATCCTAAAACGCTAAAACTAACCCTAAGCACAAAACTAACACTACCCCTACCCCTGAGAACAACCCTATCTCTAACCATAATAAAACAAAGTCCCTAACTCTAACCCTTAAGCCTAAACCCTAACACTAACCTTAATCCCTTAGTTTAACCATATTACTAACCCTAAAATTTAACCCTACACTAACGCTAACCCCACCGCTAAACCTAAAACTAACCCCTAACCCTAACCCTAAACCCTGATCCTAACCCTAACCCTAAATGCTAACCCTAACCCTAACCATTAAGACCTAACCCTAACGCTGACCTGAATCCTAACCCTAACCCGAAACCACACACGAACCCGAACCTGAACCCCAACCCGAACCTTCAACCTAAACATAACTGTAACCCCTAACCCTCACCCTAAATCTCACCCCTAACCCCTATCCCTAACCTTAATCCTAACAGTAACCCCAAACCCTAAGCCTAGCCCTAATCCCTAGCACATAAGTCTAACCCTAATCCTAACTCCTAATCCTAACCCTAACCACTAAAACCTAACCCTAACCCAAACACCTAACCCTAACCCTAACCCTAACCCTAACCCTAAATCCTAAGCGTAAACCTAATCCCTAACCCTAACACCTAAGCAAAAACCCTAAACCTATCTCTAAACCCTAACCTCAAACCCTAACATGAACCATAACCCTACCCCTACCCCTAATGCTAATGACTAAGCCCTAACCCTAATCCTAACCCATAACCCTAACACTAATCCTAACCCCAACCCTAACGCCAACCCTAACCCCAACCCCAACCCCAACTCCTAACCATAAACCTAACACTAAGCCTAACTCTCACCCCTAACCTTGACAAACATCCTAATCCCTTAACCTAACCCCAAATGTAATTCTCACAATTCTTCCATTCACAGATATAAGCAAGCTTAAACGCAAACCATGCCATGCCTGAGATGAGGCTGTGCTCCGGTATCCCAGGTGAGAGGCAGAGTCCCATCCCTGGGTACAGTGGAGTGGGCTCCCGGTGATGCTTCAAGTCCAAACCCTGTATAGAAGAGAGAGGGCAAATGCCTTAACCCTACTCCCTAACTCTATCCCCTAACCCTAATCCCAAGGATGACACCTCAACCTAAACCTAATGCTAATCCTAACACCTAAAACTAAGCCTATGCTGAATGCTAACTCCTCAATCTAACGCTCTCCCCTAAACCTACTCCTAGCCCCAAACAGAAATCCCTAACTGTAACAGTGACCTCTAACAAAAACCGAATTACCTAACCAGTAAAACTAATCCCAAAAAGCTAAAACTAACACTAACCAAAAAACTAACACTAACCCTACCCCTGAGAACAACCCTAGCCCTAACCCTAACAAAACAACAACCCTAACTCTAACCCCTAATCCTAAACCCTAACACTAACCTTATGCCCTTGCTCTAACTATATTACTAACACTACACTTAACAATAACCCTAACCCTATCCCCACCCACAACCTTAACCTTAAGCCTAACACTAACCCCAACCCTAACCCTAACCCTAACCCTACCTCTAACCCCTAACCTTAACCCCTAACCCTAAGCGTAACACCTGACCCTAATCCTAAACCTAAACCCTAACCCTAACCATAACCCTAACCCTTAACACCTAACCCCAGCCCTAACCTGATTCGTAAACCTAACTCGAAACCCAAGCCAAACTGGAACCTGAACTTGAACCTGAACCTGAACCCTAAACCTAACACCCAACCCTAACCCTAAACAACACCCCTAAGCCCTAACCCTAACCTTAACAATAACCCTAACCCCAAACCCTAACCACAGCCCTAATGCCTAGCCCCTAGCCCTAAACCTAACATTAACCCTAACCTCTAAACCTATCACTAACCCCTAACCCTTAACCCTAACCCTAACCCTAACCCATAACCCTAACACTAACCCTAAATGCGATCCCTAAGCCTAATCCCTAATGGTAACCCCTAAGCCCAAACCCTAACCCTAACCCTAAACCCTAAACTTAACGACTAACCCTAAACCCTATCCCTGTACTTAACCCGTCACCTACCCCTAACGCTAAGCCCTAAACCCTAAACCTAACCCTAACCTGTAACCGTACCACGAACCCTAACCTAATCCTAACCCTAACACAAACCCCAACCCCAACTCCAACCCCTAACCCTAACCCTAAACTTAACCATAACCCGTAACCCTAACCGTAACCCCTAAACCTAACCCTAACCTTCACCCTCACCCACACCCTCACAGTAACCCTAACCCCAACCCTAACCCTAACCCCAAACAAACCCCAACCCCAACCCCAATGCTAACCCCAATGCGAACCCCAACCCCAACCCTAACCCTAACCCCTACCCTAACCCAAACCCTAACCCCTAACCCTAACCCTAACCCCTCACCAAACCCTAGCCGCAACCCCTCACCCTAACCCAAACCCTAACCCTGACTCTAACCATAACCCCTAACCCTAACCCTAACCTTAACCCTAACTCTAACCCCTAACCACTAACCGTAACTCTAACACTAACACCTAACCCTAACACTAACCCTAACGCTAACCCCAACCCATTTTATAACCCTAATCCTGACCCTAACACTAATCCTAACCACAACCCTAACACTAACCACTGACCCTAACCCTAACCCTAAACCGTAAACCTAAACCTAACCCTAACCCTAACCATAACCGCTAAACCTAACTCAAACCTCACCCCTAACTGCTAATGCTAATCTTAACACCAACACTAACCCCAAACCATAAAGCTAGCCCTAATCACTAGCCCCTAACCCTAATCCAAATCCTAACCCTAAGCCCTAAGCCTAACCCATAATCCTAACCATACCCCCTAACCCTAACCCTAACCCCTGACTCTAACCCTAATCCTAACCCTAAACCCTAACCCTAACCCAAACCCCTAACCTTGACCCTAACCCCTGACCCTAACACTAACCCTAAACCCTAACCCAAACCCTAACCCTAACCCTAAACCTTAAACCCTAACACTAACCCTAACCTGAATCCCAATCCGACCACGAACCCGAATCTGAACCCGAACCCGAACCCAAACCCTAAACCTAAACCCTAACCCCTAACCCTAACCTTAAACCTACCCTAACCCCAAACCCTAACACCAGACCTAACCTGCAGACTGTAACCCTAAACCAAAAACTAACCCTAAGCCCTAACCTTAAACCTAACCCCTAATTCCTAACCCCTAACCCTAACCCTAACACTAACCCTAACCTTAAAACTTACCCTACTCCTAACCCCGAACCCTAACCCCTAAGCCCAAACCCGAACACCAAACCTAAGCCTAACCAAAAACCCTAACCCTAACCCTAAAACTAAACCTTAAACCTAACCCTAAACCATAACACTACCCCTGACCCTACCCCTACACCTAACGGGAACTCCTAACCCCTAACCCTAAAGCTAACACTAACCCTAACGCCTAACCCTAAACCTAAACCTAATCCAATCCCCAACCCCAACACCTAACCCAAACAACTGACCCTAACTGTAACCCTAAACACTAACCCTAACCCTTAACCCCTAACACTAACCCTAACCTGAATCCTAACCCTAACCGGAATCCTAATCCGAACCCAAACCAGACACTGACCCAGAACCCGAACCTGAACCCTAACCCTAACCCTAACCATAACCCGTAAACCTAACCCTAACTTCACCCCTAACCCTAACACTAACTTTAAACCTAACTCTAACCCCAAACCTTAAAGCTAGCCCTAATCCCCAGCCCCTAACTATAAATCAAACCTTAACCCTAAGCCCTATCCTTAACACTAACCCATAACTCCTAACCCTAACCCTAATGCTAACCCCTAACACTTACCCTAACCCTAACGTTAACCATAAACACTAACCCTAACGCTAATCCCTATCCTTAATCCCTAAACCCAAACGCTAACAGCAACCCTAAGCTTAACCCCAAATCCTAACCCTAACCCTAAACCCAATTCTTAAACCCTAACCCTAAACCCTAACCCTACCCCTGAACCAACACCTACTACTAATACTAACCCCTAAACCCGAAGCGTAACCCTAACCCCTAACACTAACACTAACCCTAACCCCTAACCATAACCCTGAGCCTAACCCCAACCCCAAACCCAACCCCTAACCCTAAACCTAACCCTAACCCTAACCCCTTACCCTACCCCTGACCCTAAACACTAACCCTACCCCTGACCCTACTCCTACTACTAACGCTAACCCCTAACCCCTAACCCTAACCCCTAACCCTAACACTGACCCTAACCCCTAACACTAATGCTAACCCTAAAACTAATCCTACCCCCAACCCCAACACTAACTCTAACCGTAACCCTAACCCAACGCTTATCCTAAACCTAATCCCAACCCTAAACCGAACCCTAACGCTAACACTAACCCTATCCCCTAACCCTAACCCTAACCCCTGACCCTAATTCTAACCCTAAACCCTAACCCTAACCTGAACCCTAACCCTAACCCTAACCCGAATCCCAATCTAAACCCAAACCC
>JAQIFY010003990.1:0-12121 GCA_028533085.1 Varecia variegata
ACATTAACAGGGAACGTAAAAACCAGTCCTCCTCGATCCTCTCCAATGAAATAGCTGCCTTCTATTCCCAAAAATGCTTTGCCCATAAATAAGCCTACATATCCTGCCTCTGCCCCAGCAGCACAGTCAACAAATGGCACACATGCTTCTCAGGGCCTGCTGTATCTGGCATATTTCCTTCTTACAGAATTTGCCATGGTTGTGAAGCAGACGCCCAGACATGTATCTTATCCCTCTGCATTAATGTGGTTCAGATTAATATTCCTGTGGTATGTACTTCATCAAAATGGTGTGCTTAAGTTTGCAGTTTACATCCCTGATTACTATCCAGATGGTGACTGTCCACGCTTGGGGTTTGATGTTCTTGTCTTTCACTGTGAGTTGATCCCACCTCAGGTGAACTGGATGTGAAGAGAGCATTTGCAAATAGAGGTGAAGCCATAATCATATTTGGCAAGTATTAATGCATGCAAGGAGAGTTGTCTACAGGTGGATACGGCAAGCCCCCTAAACCCACAGGCTACAGTACTTTATGCAAAATATGTTCAGCTTTTTAAAAAGGAAAGCAGTTAACAGTGTTAAGGTGTGCACTGCTCCTTTGTTTGACTAACCTAAAATAGAAGATTTTCATGCAATAGCTTTTCTCAGTAGATTCCTTATTTACATGATCAAGCCAGAGAGAAGATGGCAACTCAGAAAAAGCCTGAAGAACAGCACAATAAAAGTGTTCATGTGGCTGCCTTGCCAAGGATAAAGCCTGGCTCAGTACAACCTTCAATAAAGAGAAAACAATAGCTACTAAGACATGGTGAATCTGGTGCACCACGCACTTTCCTGCTGGACTCTGGTCTATTTAAAGCTGAATAATGGCAAAGGACTGCCTGGAGAACTGATGATTAGTGTTTTGCATGTATATGTAGGTTCTAACAGCAGGTTTGGAGAACCTCTCTTTAAGCAATGCATTATTTCTGTCAGACACATCTTAGAATAGTTATCTAGTTCAGTACTCTAAATTATTGGAGAGTGAGACTTAAGTATTTTTCTGAATATAATGTTAAAGGTAAGTTGTATTCACTTAATTTAATAGAGCAGTCTATCACTATTTAATAGTTTTTCAATCAGTGCTTTTGGTTGTACATATGTGAGGATACAGAGAGGAGAGTAGTAGAGAAAGCAGGTTCCATAGCTCAACACTTTTAAGTAGATGGTTTCCTTCTCAGACTTCAGCCTACTATCTTACTGATTCACAAACTGTTGTCACTGAGGTGCACATTAGTTGAATGAGAGGAAACCAGAACAACTTCATAGTTTTTTTTAAAGCAAATTACATACTATATTTTTATGGCAGTAGGCAAAAAAAGTATTAAAATGGTTTACAATGAACTCAGACATCTAAGTAATGTAAAAAGAAAAACTTTCTACAAATTTCACAGAGTTTATGTGAGCAAGCTAAATAGAGAAACATAAAAGCTAAGTAGAGAAATCAGCTAGATCATTGGCTAAATATAGGTGGCTGCCTTATTTGGGCGTGGAGTGATGAGGCATTTGCTTTATTTGAACATGATCTGATAATTGGCTGCCTGTGATTTGCTAAAAATCAGCTATTTTTTAGAAAAATATACTTCTAAGTTAGGTCTTGGTTTGTTTACCTACTAAGTGCGGTCATGGTTTTTTACATAGGAACTCAAAATATGGAAACAGTCACAGGCTAATGGCCTCCTACTTATTTAATTTAATAATGGTAATGGCTAATGTGTTCAGTAAAGAAAAAATAAACCAAAAAAGATTTTAAAAATGCTCATACACAAATACACACACACACACACACACACACAAATATACATCTGTGAATCAGGACACCTAAACACAAAGTGGAGCTAAAAAGAGCACTGCCCAGGTGCAGAGGTAAAACATTTCAGAGGTAACCATTACACATTTAAGAAAGCTAAAGTGCCTCTTTGGAGTTGTATGCTCATAAAGAGAATCCTAAACAAGTACTGTGAAAGTTAAAACACACTTGATAGACATTGATAAACCAGAGAGGGAAGACGGAAAAGACCCAACCTGGTCCCACAAGACTTTAAACTTTCTGGCACAACTTCCCTTGTAAGTGTGACCCAGGAGAACTGCAACCCAGGAGATAGGAAAGGAACAGGCCAAAAGCCCATCCAATTAAAACAAAATGCCAATTTGGGAAAAAGGCTGGTAATGACCATAATCTTTCCCTCTACCAATTAAAGGATCATGGCAAGATACTCCATGTCAGATCCAAAAAGGAAAAAAAAAAATGAGATTCCTAAATATAAACAAGGGCCTCAACAAGCTGAACAAGGTTAATAAAGATGAAAATAAAAAGGTCATGGCTAGAAATTGCATCTTAATTAATTCTTCTTATAGTTTTTAAGCCCAAGACATTCAAGATTATGAGGGAGATCTCTCCAAAGGCAATCAAAAATTAAGTTAGGTTGCCCAACTTAATTTTTGAAGGCAAGCTCACATACCCCAATTTTAGAATTCTTAGAATATAAAACATCTCTGAGACACAGATTTAATTATTTGAGTAACTGCTTAGGAAAAGAAGATTCACGGGTACATGACCACACTCATAGAGAGACATCGCAATATGAGAAAATATTTTTAAAATACAAAAATTTACTTGAGGAAGAGAATTCAGAGGGTGATTTCTTTAGACAATAATTTGTGTTTTCTTCTCACTGCTGGAAAGAGTCAACGAATGAGACATATTAGACCCTCCCCATCCCAAGACAGTGGTCATGAGTCCAGAATCTAGGCTCCCTACCCCAAGGACCTTAAAGAGGCTTACACGATAGAACCTAAAGGAGTCACCAGACATGTGGAAGACAAAACTTGCTACAGTCCCTGCCATCAAATCTTGTTTGAGAGGTGGTGACTCACCCAAAGAATCTGGTAGAGAAACTGGTTCAAAGACATGGGTGGAAAGGGGCTCAAAATTGTAAATAAAAAGCATGTGCTTCTCCAGGACTATGAATAAAGAAGCAACTAGACTTCCAGGGAGTAATGAAGAATCATATCCTCTCTGCAGAGATGAGTGGCCTATGTGGAACGCTGGTTAGGGCTTGTCTCTAAACACAAGGTCTTGAGAGTATTCATGGTGTTCTACAATAAGGAATTTATAATCGCTGGAGAAGACTCCTTTGAAGGAAATCTTTAAGTCCACTCTGAAGAAGGTGGAGGATCAGGTTACAGTGGTATTATATAACACTAAGAAGGTCATAGAATGGTTGTAGAGGTACCATAGCATATGGCCATTGCAGACTAAGAACTAGAGACTTCCTCCACTTCCCAGACATCCATAATCCAGTACAGCCTCATAAAATAGGAGGGAGATCCTTAAAACATGAATGAGATGGAATTTCCTACTACCTTGAAGAGTGGGAAATAAAAAATAGATTTCATTTGATTCAGATCAAAGAAGGAACTACGGTATGTCTTCCTGAGTTTTGAGGAGTAAATTCCACCCTTGACAATGTTCATTGATATTCACCTTTAAATAATAATCAAATTTATTTCATATTCTTAAAATTATTTACAATTATACTTATCTAAAGGCAGAATAGCCTCAATTGAACTCACATATTCTTTTTTATACAACAAATATTTTTTAGCAGCTCCTGTATGCCAGACTCTGTGCTCTGTAGCAGGGGTAAAAGTGTGAGCAAAAACATACTTGTCATCTGCCCTCATGGAACTTTCAGTGTTGGTAATTGGCAGTCCACAAGCAACTTCCTAGTTCAAATTTCTCAGACCTTTTCATGTCTATGTTTTCTTCACTTTTTTTCCTAATTATTCAGGTTGAATGTTTGCTGCAGGGCATTTCAGTCCCTAAACACCAATAATAATTTAAAAACAAAAGCAACAGTAAACCCTTCTCCATTTCTTTAACATTGAATAAACATTTACAAAGAACCTAACAGCCACTGGTTAGGGACAGGAGGAAGACAATTAGCAATGCAAAACTCCATTTCTTCATGGGGCTTATATTATAGTGGGATAGTAGCACAAATAATTAAAAGTAAATAAGTAAAATAAAAGAATATTAGATTGTGATAACTACAGAGAAAGAGAAGAATAAATTAGGATTTGACATTTTAAGGAGGTAGAGGTCTGGTAAACTCTTTTTTGGAGGTGACATTTGAGCAATGATCTGAAAAAAAAAAAAACAGGATATAATATTGCTGAAATTGTGCTCCCCATAGTGGTAAATGCTCTATATACTTTATCTCATTATCTTTTTGTCTCCCCTTCCTTCACTAATTTTTAAAATAAAAATATGTATTTATTTAACAAATATTTATTGAGAGCATAATATATGCTAGCTACTGCTCTAGACAGCAGTATGTATCAGCAAGGAAAAAACAAAAAAGATGTTGCCTGAGTGGAGGTGACATTCTGTAAAGTTGAAAAAGTTTAAGTGCCTTGACCAAGGTTGCCCAATAAATATAGTAGAGTCAGAGTCAAACCCAGGTATTCCTCATTCTACAACTACTCTTTCCTCTATGCAAGTATGCTTCTCTATTCTTGATGATAAGAAGAAATAATGTGAAAATCTGAGATGTGGCAAATCCTTACAAACATCTTGATAACATTTCTTGTTTCCCAAAATAGAATTTATTAGTTCAATTAAATGCTTGGTAAATAGTATTTCAAAGTTGGTTTATGAAATGGAGAAAGCATAAAAAGAACCATCAATAGTGATACCACTAGGTGGTATAGGTGGATTTTCCAGTTGTGCAAAATGGCATTTGACTGTTTTTTTCAGTATCCTGTAAGCCACTATCAGGAGACCCACATACTTAGAGATGGAGGAGTATTTTGTGATCCATAAAGAGTGATGTGTCATAAAGGAATTTATAGGGACAGAATGCATTACAGTTAGGAGTTCACAACTGTCTTTACCTCCACGTCATTTTGTGTACTTTCTTTTTCTAATCAAGCTTTGATTTTGGTCAGTCTTGACAGATGTGATATTCACCTATATAAATATAATTTGCTAACTAAATCACAGGAGATAAATCAAGAGTTCTAGAATCTAGTTTGCAAGTAAGTGCAAAAAACCTAAAATGGAAAGTGAATCAAAATCTTCCAGTTTTAACCATAAATTCAAACTTTGTACAAATCAATCAATGATTCACTCATTCATTTACCAGATGTACTAAGTCCTCTTGAGCTTGTGTTCCTTCCCTGACTGGCAATTCAAGGGTCTCACCATGAGTTCAGTTTCTGATTCCTGTGCTCTGGACATTCGTCTATGGTAGTACAGAAAGAATTTGGTTTTCGGAGGTTTTTTTCTTTGAGCACTGTTTTGGTTTGGTTTTGTTGCCAGCTTTTTTTTTTAACTTTGGTACTACAGTAAACTCTCAATCCACTTTTCAATCCCTTTTAGAAACCTCTGCCAGTCATAAGTTTTACCACTGTAGTAACAATTCAGTTCATTCCTTTCAAAACTGTCTGAATTTGACCAAGGACAATTTAGGACTCCAATGGCCTCTTTGTGGCACCTGTATCTTCCTAAACTTGTTTACTTATGAGATGCCCTTGAATCCCAGGGCTCTAAGACCTCTTCTCATCAATTGTTGGCTTATTTTGTTTGGTACAAGTAAGCTAAAAAAAATGAGAAAATGTCCCTAAAATATCTCAAACTGTACAGTCTCTTAAAGATTCTATATCTTTCCTCCACCCATCCATACCTTGGCTCTTCCTTCACCCTCAACAGAAATTCACAACCCTTTCCTCACCCATAGTCTTCCATGGGTACCACCCAGCCCTTCCCCCACACACCACTCCTGCTTACTACCTGTGGACTACTTGCTCTAGTGACAGGCAAAATCTGGGAAGCTGAACCTCTCAAAGAAGAAATAGACTCTTTCATGCCACTCACAAGATTACCACAATCTCCTCTAAACCAGAAGCCCTCCAAGGCCTTCAACCAAAATCCAAGGTCTCTGACAAGAGACTCTTAGTCCCTGCATCCAGTCCCTGCAATATACCTATCCTTCCAGAAAAGAAGATTAATTACAAAAAATAACTGCTAGTCCAAGACTTGAGAGCAATAAATAAATAGCCATCCCAGGTTTGCTCTAGTTGCTAACCCTAACACCATTCTGGGTTTTAGCCAACCTAATACCTTTCACTTTATGGTCATTGACTTAGAGTCTGCTTTTTTTCTTCAGTATACCACTTCACCCCAACCCATATCATCTTTTTGCTTTCACATGGAAATAAAAAGTATACGTTATGCTTCAGGGGCTTACTGAAGCCCCTACTTATTTGCCTCAAACCCTAAATGCAAAGATGAAAGATTTAGCCTTATTCTGAAACTCTTATCTGGTATGTAGATGACCTTATCCACTGCTCACCTGATTTTGACAACTTCCTTGTCTATAGCCAATATTTACTACAAGCTCTTGCCCACAAGGGACATAAAGTCTCCAAAGACAAATACAATTGTGCACCCCTCAAGTGCATTACTCAGGACATGATAAATCCCCTGCAGGGAGTAATCTACTTACTACACGAATTATCACATCATTCATCTCCTTAACCTGAGACCAAAGACAACTCCAAGGCTTTATAGGATTAGTTGGCTATTGCCAGAACTGTATTCCTAACTTTTCCATTACTGCCTCCTCTTTCTATGCCATGACTAAGGAGTCCATCTCCAAACTCCTTAACTGATATTCCCTTTCCATGCCTGCATTTCAAAACCTCAAATCTTCTCTTTCACCTTCCCCACTGTTGAACTCCCTAGTTACTCATTACCTTTTTCCACCTTTTATGCATAAAGGAAAAGCACATGCTTTAGGTGTCCCCATACAAAAATACAATGGGAGTCAAAGTCCTGCTGGATATGTTAGCATCACTTTAGACCCTGTGGCTCAGGCATTTCCCTTCTGCTTTAGTTGTGGCTGTCAAATTGGCTGAGACCACTGCTAACTTAATTCTGAGTCATTCATTGAACCTTTATGTACCCCATGCAGTTTAGACCCTACTACTTACTGAGAATATCCAACACTATTCCACTTCCACACTCATATCCTGTGATGTCCTACTACCTTATTCCTCTCACATTACTAGTTTCACTACCTATACCTCAATCCTCTACTCTTCTTCCCCTACGATCTGAGGAATGACCTCATAACTACATCACTATCACACAGTCCATAATTGTTCCTCACCCAAACCTCACCAAAATCCTTCTAAAATACCCAGATGTCACCTATACAGTTTTTACCTAAGGCATATAAGTGGGGATTTCAGCCAAGATACACTATCATAGATTTTCAACAATCCATTGAGTGCAAACCTCTACCTGAAGTTAAATCAGCCAAGCAGCTGAACTTATAGACCTCACTAGACTTGCATAGTAGCACAAGAAAGCAAACATTTGCATGGGTAACATATGCTTTTGGAGTTCTACATGATTTTAGTATGGTAAGGAATCAAAGAGGATTCACGATAGCTGCAAGTGCACCAGTCAAAAGTGGAAATGTAGTAGCTAACCTGTTAGAATCCTTGCTACCCAGGCAATTAGCTATTCTCAAAACTGAAGATCACACTAGTAGCCAGACTCCTGATGCTAAAGGAAACCCTTGGCAGACAAATATGCTAAGATAGTCACTTTGCAAGAAAATGCTTCCTCTACCACTGGCACAATTCCCCTTTCCCAACCTCCTTTAGAGACAGAAACTCTACTTAAGGAACTTATGGGACAATAATTGCTAGCATCTAAGGCTGAAAAATCTCATCGGAAACAAGCTAAATGTTTTACATACTCAGATGGGCTTTGAAAACACCCAGATGGCCACTTTTCTTTCCTTGGTTCCTCATCTGAAATTTAATCCACAATCTCAGCAAAACCCACAGCAAAGAACATCTTAAAAATCTCCTCCACAAATATTGACAGGGACATTCAGCCCTCATGTTAAGCAGGTAACCTCAATTTGCCCCATTTGCCAGAAAAATAATTCTGATAAAAATATAAAGATAAGGCAAAAATGTAAACTAATTTCCTCTAGTCCCTTCCTCATTAACAAATGCATTTTATTCAATTCCCAAACTCTCACCAGTATGAATATGTTCTACCATAGTCTGCATGTTTTCAGGATGGTTAGAAGCTTTTCCCTGCCATTAGGCTACTGCCACCACTGAGGCTGAGTTCTGTAGAAATAATTTCCCCACTTGGGGAATTCTTTTCTTCCTACCTATAAAAAGAAGAAGTCCCTTCACTAGGAATATAATTTAAGATATTCAAAGAGCACTTCCAATCTCATAAAAACTACACTATCCTTACAACTCTCAAACCTCTAGAAAAATATAATGGTCCAATGGTGCTCTTAAACTCACAATAGCAAAACTCTCTGAGGAACCTAACATATCTTTGCCCAAAGTCTCACCTTTAGACCTAATAATCCGTTGATCACCTTATAAAACTATTACCAGCAAGCCAATCAGTAGGATCCCTCACTCCTCTTGGACATTAGGAAGCTCCAATCTGCTACAATCTAATATCCTTAAATACTGCCAAGTTATTAGGTGCAGTTTTACTTATTGCCAACAGGTCATGTTGCCTTTCCTTAGACATATCACCACAGCCTTAACATCATTTTCAGGTTACAGACCTAGTCTTCTGGAAGATACCATTGAAAGACCAACAATGAACCCAGGCAAAAGAGACATTATACTGGCCTCCTAACCAGCAATATCACTGCAAACTGCAAAAAGTACAATTTTGGGTTCATGTTTCACAATTTTTAAAACACAAGCCATATTACAAACAGAAAAACACATAACAGAATATCTTAAACTGAGTATCTTTCAAGAGTCCCCAGAAGAACATGACAACATGAGGTACGTTGCATTACAAATTCTTCGGGCCAAGCAGATGACATCCCCAAGTGATCAGCCTCTACCCAAGGCACTAGAACAAATCCCATGGGATTCTTCTATTTAATTTCTTCCACATTAATCCTTTGGATCCTTCTCATCACCCTCCTTTTATCTTTATCACTGAGATATAATTCACCATGAAATTAACCCTTTTAAAGTATACAATTCAATGGCCTTTAGTATATTCACAAGGTTGGGTAACTATCACAACAATGTAATTCCAGAATATTTTCATCTCCTTAAAAAGAAACCCCATTCCAATTAGCAGTCACTCCCCATTCACCTACCCCACCCCTCCAGCCTCTGGAAACTACTGATATTCTTCCTGCCTCTATAGATTTACCTATTCTGAACATTTCACACAAATTTGACTTTATAATATGTAGCTTTTTGTGCCTTGCTTATTTTACTTAGCATCATATATTCAAGGTGTATCTATGTTGTAGCATGAATCAGCACTTCATTCCTTTTTATGGATGAATGATATCTCACTCTATGGATATACCACATTTTGTTTATCCATTTGTCAGTAATGGACATTTGGGTTTTTCTACTTTTTGGCTACTATGAATAATGCTGGTATGAAAATTAGTGTATAAGTTTTTGTGTGAACATATGTTTTTAGTTCACTTAGATATGAACCTCAGAGTGGCATGCTGGGTCATATAATTCTATATTTAACTTTTTGAGGATCTGCCAAACTTTTTGGATCTGTTTTCCAAAGCAGATTTACCATTTTACATAGCTACCAGCAATGTACAAGGGTTCCAATTTCTCCATATCCTTGCCAATAGTTGTTATCCATCTTTGTAAATTATAGCCATCCTACTGGGTGTTAAGTTGTATCTCATTGTGTCTTTCATTTGCATTTTCCTAATAACTAATAATGTTGTGTGTCTTTTCATGTGCTTATTGGGCATTTGTGTATCTTTTTTCGAGACTCCTTTTATTTTTCTATCACTGATTAGTTTAAAAATTACTTTGAGTCATGTCCTTTCTTTTTCTTTTCTTCTGAAACTCCCTGCTGTTTCATTTTTCCCTATTCCCCATTTACGTATAAATATTTAGGATCTCAAAAACCTTTGAATGATCTTCACATAACTGATTACTCAGTCTTATAATTATAACTTTCTTATAATTGTTGGTTTTGTTGCTCCTTTCCTCTGGGCTCCCCCATCTTTCCTTAAATTCTTCTTCCCATCCTTAAAACCTGTACTTCTGTTAATTTAGCTGTTTTCACTCTTACAATGTTAGGAAACTCTTCTTAAATGAAGATGTAAATCTAAGATGAAGTTATAAATCTGAACCACTTCTAGAAGCTGTGATATTTGCTTTTCTTGTGATTTTACAGATGACGAATTTCTCATTTTTTGTTTCTGTTGATATCCCTTTTACAAGTATGATGGCCATATTGTAATAGTCATAATTTTCTAACAGAAAATGCAACCTTATATCAAACAACTCCACCATGGGGTACTGTGAAAAGAAGGTACTAAAATTGTACATATGGAAAAGTCTCAATCAGCATAGTGTAGCCATATGGCAAACAACTACTTTCATCTCCCTTGAATAGCCCCAAAAGACACCTATTTCATTTGTGAAAACTGAGCCCACTGGCATCTCCCAGAAAACTGGACAGACTCATGTTACCTGACCAATGTTGTCAGTCCTTATCAGATCTTTAACCCAAGCCCCTTCTTAAACTATTTACATTCCTCTCTGTCTTCTCCAATGCCCCATCATCAGTCTTTATAGTCCACTAGCAACTGCCTTCCAAACACCAACACTAGCACTAAACATGGACTACAGTCTTCCTTTCACTCTGGGTCTGAAAATGCCTGCAAAAAGGAAGGTAAGTGCTTGGGATGACTTAACTGCTGCATCCAATCATATTTGGACCACCATTGTGCCTGGAGCAGCTGCAGTATTGCAGTACGAGTCCCTCGAGAAGTAAAATAAAACTCTTGCATCTTCCATGCCCCACTAGAGGAGATAGTCATCACTGTGAACAATGTGACAAAGAACCATGACTTCCTCACCCCAAATTTTCAAGAGCCTCAGTATGCAGGTCTCCACAATCAACCAGCTCTTCAAGTAATCTGGGCATACAGAGGAAAGACATGTACTGTAGTCAGAAGCCATTGCTGCACATTTGTTTCCAAAAACTTCTCCAACCTCTACATAACACACAAGAATATTTAATATACTAACAAAGAAATGTACTGCATCACCACCACAGTTGCTATCTTACCATCAAAGGACCTCTTCGCATCAATTTTCTAGAATACACTAGACTGGTTGCCAGCTGGCTGCAAGTCTTGGTATTATTCCTTAATATAGCTTCTAATAAAGATTTTTTGTGTATTCTTATATGTATAACACTAATTAATTGCTTTGCCTCCAGAACCCTTTCTGAGTTCCAGACAACCTTCAGAGTATAACAGATGGTTGAGTTGGTTCTTCATGAACAGAGCAAACAAGAAACTCCTGACTCTGTGGACCATACCACAAAACCTAGACCCAAAACCCTACTGAAATTACTTTAATACCTAAGATTGTTTTAAGACAAACAACTTTTGTCCTAAACAAGAGAAGGGGAAAAAGGAGGCCAAATAGTTCTTTCTCTTTTTGCCAGGACCTGATGATAAAGCCTGACATAGACCTTCAAACTGACCATACTTTGTCTCATGATTGATTAAGATTACTACAGTGTGTCATGATTGATTCACTAAATTTAAAAATATTTTTCACCCAAAAAAATAGCTAACCACAGAGAAAAACCCTTCCTATTCCAATTAAGTAACTGAGCCATCCTCTTCTTGAAAAACAACCCCATACACTGCTGGTGGGACTGTAAACTAGTGCAGCCCCTATGGAAAGCAATATGGAGATTCCTTAAACAGATTCAAGTAGACCTTCCATTTGATCCAGCAATCCCATTATTGGGCATCTACCCAGAAGAACAAAAGTCATTCTATAATAAAGATACTTGCACCGAATGTTTATAGCAGCACAATTCACAATCGCTAAGAGGTGGAAACAACCCAAATGTCCATCAATTCATGAATGGATTAGTAAAATGTGGTATCTTTATACCATGGAGTATTACTCAGCTATAAGAAATAACGATGATACGACATCTCTTTGGTTCTCCTGGGGAGAGTTGGAACCCATTCTATTAAGTGAAGTATCC
>JAQIFY010003991.1:0-12118 GCA_028533085.1 Varecia variegata
AAGATTTTTAATTACTAATTTAATTTCTTGTTAAAGATCTATTCAGATTTTTTATTTCTTCTTCGGTCAGTTTCAATAGCTTGTGTCTTTCTAGGCATTTGTCCATTTCATGTGAGTTATCAGATTTGTTGGTATAAAGTTGTTCATCAAAGTCACATGCTTTAAGGAGTGAATCTGGGATGTACACAAAAGGGGGTCTAACTCAAGTCCTCACCGGTTGCTGTGGTCCATACCACCTTCCATTCACTTATTAATCAGTATGCTGTTCCAGAAACCAGGCATGAGATGGCAGGCATAAAGAGGCTAATTCAGTCCCTTCTCAGAAGGAATGGCAGCAACATAACCCATCATTCAGGGACACAATCTTCAAAATAAACTGGAACACGTACTTTACAAATGGATCCTCCTGGCTTTAAAACTCTTTGTAAATGTTCCCAGATGTGACTTCTTGACTGCTTGTGTTCTGAGGTCAAAAGCCCAAACATCGTTAGGGTCCAGGCAACAAATGGATGACATTGTAACAGGAGCAGACTGCAAACAGAATGTGTGCGGTAGTGAGCATTCTCTGTGATGCTAGCTTTACATAAGCAGTAGACATTCTGTTTTTTAGAAGGTTTGTTCATTCCCATTAGTCTAAATGGAAAACCATATTTTTGAATAAACAGAAAAATATGAATTCCAGAATTTTATGGCTAAGACCTTAGAGGTCATCTAAGCGAATCCCCATCCATTCTTTATAGGTAAGGAAAACAGAAACCCTAAGAAAGCAGTAGCTGAGCTGAGGTCATAGGAGCAGTTGGCAGCAATGCCTTCATGGAGATGTAGTCAGGTTGGTTGGGGAGAAACAGATAAAAGGAAAAATAGAAAAGCTAAGGAAGCTTGTTCAGGATGGCATGGTTATTTTCTTGGTGTATCAGCATCTTTTAATTCTGGGATGTTTTAAAAATAAATATAGAAATGTTTAAGAATCTCAAATATAGTATTAATATTTTCAGGTGAAGGACTCTGTGTATGTTTGGTATTTTATGTACTTATAATGTTTAAGAGAATTTAGCTTAATGGAGTAAGAGGTCATCCTTGTGATTCTAATTTTAAATATGTAATTGATTTAGATTTGCAATGTTAAGTTCAAATCTTAATAGGTTTATTACAGAACTGAATACTTTAAAAGAACTAAAGGTTTATCATATTTCTAAGTTTCATATATTAGATTTATAAGAGTTATTTAAGTATTCAGGAAGGTTTTGTTAAGTCAGACAATTATAGTGCTTAAAAGGAAATGGAATATATTAAATTTATAAAAGCAGTTTAAAAGGAATTTAACCAAGTTTGTAAATGGGACCAAACATTAATCAAAGTCCCCTTAAAAGTAACTGTAATAACTTGCTGGGCTTATAAATAAAATAATAAGATTTGTAATCTAAACTTACTAGCTTAAAAAATACAAGGAGTTTTTAAATTCTAATTTTAATAAATCAAAGACTCATCTAAAAATCAAAGTTACTTCTGAATAATCTGTGCACAAAAATGACCATTGAAGACTTTAAAAATCACTTTTAACAAGTCAGAGCAGAATGTCTCTTGGGTAAAACATGCTGTCATTCGACAGGCATGCATGGAGTGCCAGGTGCCAAAGACTAAGAAGCTCACATACCCGTTGTGGTGTACACACAGGAGTCTAAAACAGCCAAGGCAACCAAAGGCATTGCGTTGCTTAGCATTGTGGTGGGATACTATTTGGAAATAGTAGAACACAATAGATATAGGGGTCAAAGGTTGGCTTTTGAGTTACTAAAGCTTCTCACTTGTTAGTTAAAAGATTTGTAAGAATGCAGGTAGGGGATGGCTTTCCTGTCCAACACCTGTCCCTCCTCCACCCCAGGCTAGATAAGAATTCCATGGGCTTGGTGGGAAGGAAGAGATGAGACAGAGGGGAAGGGGAAAAAAATCATAGATGCTGATGTATCTTGGGAAGGGGTCCTGCGCCCTGCCTCTCTGGACCAAATTCCTGGTGAAGGGGAGGACAGACCGCCCACAGATATCAGTAATTATGGGCATTTGAAAAAGGGAGCTCTATCCCCTTGTCCCTGGGGAGCCCACTAGGTAGAAAGATCCAGAGTGTCCCAGGCTCTGTGTGCTGAGGCGTGTCTGGACAGAGTGGTCCAAGGTAGCCTGGCCATGTGACTTGGGAGTAACAACACGACCCCGTAAGACCCTGAAGAGCACATAACTAGAATCCCCTGGGACTTGTGTGGGGCTGTGTTTGGCAACTTCCATGCCTACCTCATTGTACCCTGACAACACCCTCTGACGGAGGGAGTCTCAGGAGCTGTACTTCACAGAGGAAGAAACCAAGGCTCTGAATTAAATAATATGCTCAAGGACACGTAGCTTGGCAGTGTTAGAGCCAGGACTTGAATGCACTCTCCTAATCTATACGCTGTATTGCTCCCCATTAAAAAATATATAATATCTATCATCTTTCTTGAGAGATAGAGACCTGTCTTCATGCCTTGTAGCATGCGGAGAATGGCAGCGAGCCAAAGACAAGAACCCAAGCAGAGAAAAAGATAATTCAGGTCCTGACTCAGCATTGTTCTTGATGACAGTTAAGCTAATGGAAGCTACAAAACATAGCCAAGAAAATTCTCTTTTTTCTCCCTTTGCTGAATAGGATCTGGCTGTTTGGGGGTCATTTAAAGGCCCTGGCACGTAGGTGTCCTTACCAGTGAGCCCAAGCTGCGTCTCTGCACTCTGTAACACCCCATCCCTCAGTCTGCCTCGCTCCACAGGGAGGGAGCTGCTAGAGGGGAGTGAGGGCTTTACCTTAAAAATGAAAGCAAACTTCAAAGTGTATTTTAAAGAGAAAAAAAATTACCAAATAGTACAAGTAGTAGGATCCAATTTTTACTGTCTATGTGCATGTGAATGCATTTGTATAGGGAATGGCCTCTTTCTGGGCAGGACAAGGAAGGATAATTCTGTTGGCATCAGGGCTGTTTGGCTAAGTGGTGGAGGTGCAAGATCCTAAGACAAGGGGATCTGGGTTTGAATCCCTGCTCTGCCATTCACTGGCTATGGGACCTTTGGATAAAGTGATCGAACCTCTCAGAGTCTCAAAGCTCTCATCTGTGACATGAGGGTAATAGCAGCCCCCACCTCACAGGCTTACTGTGAAGATGATGCCAAATAATCCCTGCACTGTGCCGGCATAATGCTTGGCACACGGTGGATGCTTGGTCATCATACATGGAGAAGAGCTCTGCCTTTCGCCCGGGGCCACATCCAGTTACACGACTTCCTTTGTCCTGCAGATACAGAATCCCAGAGCCGGTAAATGGCCAAGCTCAGTCTAGAACCCAGAGCTCCAACCACGCCCCCAGTCTCTCCCATCAGCACCCGACAACTCAAAAGATAAAGAACTGCAAAAATGATTGCACTATTACGGGAATCATGCCACAAGTGTAAATTCTAATGAGAAATATTTTTATCAGATAGAGAAAAGGTATATGGAATTTAGATACAGAGAGACAGAGACTCATCTCATCTCAATGTGAAAGTCTGTTTTTCATTTTGAGTCACATGGATATTTGACCAGGAGAAACAGAACCCATGAGCTTAATTTCAAGGCCCTTGCATAGAACTCCCTTTGAACTCATGCCCCGGCACAGGAGTTGAGAAAAAACAAGACAGGACTGTGAAGATACATTTTTATGGAACTACACTCCTGAGCACTATGGAAGTAGACCTTCTTTCTTCTCCACTTGCTGTGTGACCTTGAGCAAGTTACCTAACTTCTTTGAGTCTTGGTCTCCTTACCTGAAGGATGAGGACAGTCTCTAACTCACAGGGTTGATGTAAGTATTACTTAAAAACAATACATATAAGGAACCCTAGCACACATTAAAATCAAACAAATGGCAATCCCCTCCTCACTTAGAAAACTATATCCTAAAATTAACTAGTAATTTCTGCTTAAGGCTTATAAATTTTATTTTATGGTTATTTGCCTTAGAGAGGATGGTATATACACAAAACTTGGGGCCTGAAATTATCCAGGTTTGGGTTTCAATCCTATCTCTGCCATTTCCTACTTTGTAACCTTGGGCAAGTTGCCTCAGTTTCCTCACATGGAAACGGGAACCGATCGTGGTAACTGACACAGAGGGGTTAAAGATAAGGCAGTAAAGTGCTTGGCAGGACCCCCAACATTCTAAAAATGTTGAAAATTTATTTTTTATCTTGTTTCTATTTTTCTAAGAATTATTCATATAATTGCCTCATACCTTTCCTTCAATTTATGCCTGAAATCATAGCCACAAATTTTGCATTTCACAGCATGGTGCATTTCCACTCCAACACTTTAATCCATATAAAACATGGACAAAAAAATATAAGAGTGTTTATTTAGATAAACCCAAGAAACTGACATGAAAATAATAGAGCCAAACAGATTCTTCATTTTAAAAGCACCCTGACCCAATCTAAGACAGCTCAAAGGGTCCACCTGCAGACTGAAACGTAGAGATGACAGCTATGTTTGGTAGAAAATTATTTTCCAGTCTGCTCAGAAAGAGTCTATAAAGCCCTGGCAGCCCAATTAAGTATGGGTGGGGAGGGAATTAATGTTTATTAAGTGTCTTCTGTGTATCAAAGGGTATTCTTATATTCTCTTGCTTATCAATCATACCACTGTACCCAGGTGCACCACAATTAATGCCAGGCACGGGGGGCAGGGGAGGCGCGGGGGGCGGGGGAGGTGTGGGGTTTTGTTCTGTTGCGCTCTTTTTAAACATTTCCTTGAACTCTTAACAGGTACAAACTCATCCAGTCCTCTTGATGATATTTTGAAATAGAATTTATCATCATTTATTAAAAATGGAACTGAGGCACAGAGAAGTTAAGTAAATTTGCCCTACATCACACAGTTAATAAGTAGTAGAGATAAAATTTAAACCCTGGTGCTAACTTACACTGTCTTAAAAAAATAAAATAAATTACATTGTCTTGTCTGTGCTGAGCAGATCCTGGTACACAATGTGAATTGGCAATGGGTCGGCTACACTGTGACAATATCATATTTTAGATTGCTACAGGCGATTATCATCAGTTTTGAATGGTTTTCCTTTCTGGTGGGGGAACCTGGCTATTTTTTATTATTATTATTATTATAGTAGTAGTTTCTCCCTTATTGGTGGTTTCAATTTCCATGGTTTCAGTTACCCATGGTCAACAGTAGTCTGAAAATATTAAATGGAAAATTCCAGCAGCAAACAATTCATAAGTTTTAAATTGCACACCATTCTGAGTAGCATGACAAAACCCGTGCCACTCGCTTTTGCCTGGGACATAAATCATCTCTTTGTCCAGTGTATCCACACTGAATATGCTACCTGCCCTGCCTGTTAGCCACTTAGTATCCCTCTCAGTTATCAGATTGAAAAAATGAGTGTGTACAGGGTTTGGTACTATTCTCAGTTTCAGGCACCCACTGGGGGACTTGGAACATAAGCCCTGGGGATAAGAGGGGACCACTGTATTATTATTGTTATTTGAATGGGTAATACAGTCATATGGTTCAAAATTCAAAAGGTATCCAACAAGTTCCCCCTATCCCTACTCATACCAGTCAGTACCTTGCTCCAGAGGCAGACAGTGCTATTAGTTTCTTGGGTATCTAGCCAGAGATTTCTTATGCATATGCAAGAAGATAAACACACACACACACACACTCAAGGTAACCTATTACTCACACATTTCTGCACCTTGCTCTGTTCATAGTAGCCAGTATCTGGAGACCATTCCATATTAGTACATGGAGAGCTTTCTCATTCCTTGCCAGAGCTGGCAAGTAGTCCATTGTGTAATCTGTCCTCTATTGGACATTTAGGTTCTTTCCAGTCTTTTGCTGTTACAAACAATGCCACAATGAACATCTCAGTCTGCAGATCATTTTTCATATTTGAGAGTAGATCTGATAACATCCTAGAGGTGGAATTGCTGGGTTAACCAGTATGTGCATTTGATAGATGTTGCCTTCTTCTCCTCTGCAAAGAATATCCAGATTCTAAAAGGTGTAATCCCTGCCACTCTTATTTATGAGTGTCTGGATCCACTTGATTAAAGTGTTCCTAAGATTCCAGCTGCTTAACTGCATGATCTGAGATGCTGACACTGATAAAAAGTGCAACTTTCAACCATAACTCATGATTTCCAACTTTTATTTCCACCGTAAGTGTATTTCCCAGTGATTGGCTATTAAATAAAGTTCAAAGTTTGAATGTACAACTTTCATGCTAATAAAACACTGCTTTTATTTGCTTCATATGTGGGAGTGCTACCCAGGCACTGCCTATGGTTATGCAAACACAGTGGAAATGCCACCCCCTAGAGTTGTACACAACTATATATCGTGACTCTGGCTCTGCCTCAGATTTCATTTAGGAGAAGTGTGTGGGGAGGTGTTTCATGTAGGGTAAAACACTTTTGAGACCCACCCTGAGTTAGACGCAGAAAGTTGCTTCCTAAATACTGCTTGATGCTAATGACAGTGGCTAAATCCTGATTATCTCTCTGAGAGCTTACAAACCCCCACGACATCTTCACAGCCATCTCAGATGACCTAGCTGAAATGAAACTTTCAAACTTGCACCAAAAAGGAGGCCAACAGGCAGTGGCATCTTATCTTTGTTACAGAACAGAATGCAAGAGGTGATCACTGAGCCACCCGCTTCCTGACCCCTGGATGTTCCACTGCTATCCGTAGGAAGTTAGATGGTGGCATGCAGGGGTCTGTCTGGGAGATGGAGAAGGCCAGCCCAGTGGAGCTGAGCTTCATTAGATGCAGATACCATTCACAAGCGTGTGTCACTCACTCTGTGAGACATGTTGGATTAGCTGTGCTTTGCTTTCCACCAAGCATCCTGCATCCTAAATTAGATTTGAGATTTGATATACCTGGGCCTGGTCCGCTAAGGCTGGCTGTCCAGGGAGTAGGAAGGACCTTTTACACTGCCAGTGGGACAGTTTGACAACTGGGGTGTTGGAAATGAGATGCTTCCAAGGCTGCCACATTCCCTCCTTCCCTGTCTCTGGCATCTTATCTTCACCGTCACAGAAGAGGGAGCACTAAGGAGGCCCTAGGAGGAGAAAGGGTGCAAAAGCGCTGCGGATGGAGAGGGTGGAGCCTAATCCCCAGCAGCCGCCAGCGCTCAGCTCTGGTGATAAAGGGATCTAGCAGTAATCCAACCTCTCAACAAAGAGATTCAATACCCCAGGGGGCGAGAGCCACTCAGCCGTGCAGCCTCATCAGCTGATTTGATGCAGCCGAGTTTTCTACAGATAGAGCAAGTGACTTTAAGCTCCTCTCTGCTTGGGTTTCCAGGACTGATAGCATTTTAAGAGAGTGGATGAATGAGGTAATATACTTTCCGGTGTGATTATATGAGATTTTCATATCTTAAAGATAAAGTTTATTAAATAAACTAATTAGGCCCAATTTGCTGCTAACCTAAACACAAGCATTTCTCCAAAGTCCAGAAGCCTTTCACACGCTTGTCATCTGCCTGGATTACTGTGTAGTGTGGTGACACCCAGTGGGAGAAAGAAAGGTAGCAGCCAAGCAGGAGGTTGAAAAAATTGTATTTTGGGTGATTCTACTTCTGTGAAGGTTATAGAAACTGCACCTTTGGGTGAGCAGGGCCACCGGTTCCAATTTAAAAGCTCCTTCATGTTTCCTCCACTGCTGATAATAAGTGTAGACTTGTCTCACTTTAAGCCCACAGTGACCTGAATATGGCAGAGAGGTGAGAAGTTAATAAACCCTGTTCTGTCCAAAACACTTTCCCCATAGCGATGACATTTGTTTTTAGGCCTGAGAGAAGCCTGAAGATGACCATTCAAAGTCTGAAATGACTATGTCGCTTAAAGCAAGTAGTATCAGGGCTGGCCAGGGGGTTTAAGAATGAGCAGACTAGAAAATAGCCTAGTCTGCTGCAAGGGAAGGTGAAAAGACTTCTCTACCCCCCAAATGTTTTCTGTCTCCCCTATATCAATGCCCAGGTTGTCACCATTTTGTAGCTCATGCTTTTGGAACTGGAAAACTTTCTGCAGCCGCTGTAAGTGCAAATGACCCTGACAGGGGGCATACTTTAACGCTTGCCAACATTCTGAGGAAGGAAGGTGAATTACAGCTGTGGCCAGATGACTATTAAAGAATCTGGAAGGGGAATTTGCATATTAGATCAAACTAGATGACCTCTAGAGTTTCTTATATGGTTACAACTACCTGAGATCTAGACCCTGATGAAAATGGAGCAAATGCAGTGGTGGGGAGAAGAATAGAGCCTGGGAGGGAAGAGAGGCAGGAGAGATCCCAGACACTTTTGTTACCCTCCAAGCCATTTTTACTAGAAACAATTCTCCCGTCAAATGCATGGTGTCTTTTCCAACAACACTTCACCATCTCTCCAACACCCACTGGTGGCCTATAATTCAATTTGATTCTGACACTATCTACTGGAGTTAGCATCAGATCCCCCAAGTTAAGGGCCCCATCCCACAATACTGCCCCCACTTCAGATGCCAGTCTAAGGTCCCAGGTTATCCTTGGTACTTCAGACTGACCAATTATAAATCTAAGGGGTTTCTACAACTCCTTCCTCGTGTCTGATAATTTGCAAAAATGACTCTCAGAACTCGGGAAAGTGCTTTCCTGACTATTACTGATTTATTATAAAGGACACAAATGAACATCCGGATGAAAAGGCATATGAGGTGAGGTTCAGAAGGGTCCGGAGCACAGGAGCTTCTGTCTCATGGAGGTGGGGTGTGCCACCCTTCACCAACCTGGAAGCTTTCCAAACCCCATCGTTTAGGGGTTTTGATGGAGGTTCCATTATGCATAATTGATTAAGTCATTAGCCATTGGTGATTGAACTCAATCACCAGCTGCTCTCCTCTCTCTGGAAGTGGGGGGTGCTGAAAGTTCCAACCCTCTAATCACACCTTGGTCTTTCTGGTGACCAGCCTCCACCCTGATGCTATCTAAGGGACCCCAGCCACCAGTCATCTCATTAGCAAGCAAAATACACTCTTATCACTCCAGAGATTTCAAGGATTTTAGGAACTGTGTGCGCCAGGAACCCAGGGATGGAGACCAGATATGTATTTATTATTGTAGCACACACCTTTATAGTCTTGCTCAGGTGTTTGGCACTAAGTACTCCAGGGTAATTTCTTTTAAAAAATCTTCCTTAGTATATTTTTCCAGGTTCAAACTACTCAACGGAGGCTTTTTTTTATAATTAAATGAAAAAATCTGTCCCCTCCTACTTCAGGAGGCTAGACATTGTGGTCTCACAAATGTCTTAAAGTCTTCAAGGAGGAAGTTTCCAGGACATTTGACCAGGAACTTAAATCATCTGCACTTAGCAACTGTTCAATAACATATTTGAAACCAAGATCTAAAAGGGGCAAAATGCAGTGACTTCTCAAAACTAGTTTCAAGAAAAGAGAAAGTTTTTAATCCATTTTGAGTTTTTTCTGTATGTGGTGAAAAATAGGGGTCTAGTTTCGTTCTGTGGCACATGGATATCCAGTTTTCCCAGCACCATTTATTGAAGAGGGTGTCCATTCCCCAATGTATGTTCTTGGCACCTTTGTTGAAAATCAGCTGACTATAAAGACATGGGTTTATTTCTGGGCTCTCATTCTCTTTCTCCATATATATGTGTATGTGTATATACATACACACAGTATTATTAGAGATAAAAGTAACATATTGTAATGTTAAAAAGGTTAATTCATCAGAATGACATAATCATAAATGTCTATGTGCCTAATAATTGAGCTCCCCAATACATGAAGCCAAAAACAACAGAAAGGGAGAAATATACAATTCCACAATCATAGTCTAAGAATTTAACAACCCAATCTCAGCAATTTATGGAATAACTGGACAAAAATAAATCAGTACAGACATAGAAGATCTTACCAACACTCTCTTCCATTTTGACCTAATTGATATTTAAAAACCACTAAACCCAACAACTATAGAAAACATATTGTTTATTTTAAGTGCACATGATACCTTCATCAAGACAGAACATATTCAGCACCATAAAAGAAGTCTCAATAAATTTAAAAGAATTAAAATCATATAGAACTTATTCTCTAATTCCAATGAAATTAAATTCAAAATCAACAAGAAGACAAAACTGTTTTTAAATCCAAATATTTAGAAATCAATGGAAAACCAAATACCACATGTTCTCATTTATATGTAGGAGCTAAACTATGGTTACACAGGGGCATAGAGAGTGCTCCGCAGTCCCCAACCCCCGGGCTGCGGACGGGTACCAGTCTGTGGCCTTAGGAACCAGTCCACACAGCAGGAGGTGAGTGGTAGGCAAGCAAGTAAAGCTTCATCTGTATTTGCAGCTGCTCCCCATCACTCACCCCCATCCCGATCAGTGGAAAAATTGTCTTCCATGAAACTGGTCCCTGGTGCCAGAAAGGTTGGGGACCACTGGTATAATGGATATTGGTGACTCAAAACAGGGGAGGGCGGGAGGGACATGAAGGATGAAAAATTACCCATTGGATACAATGTACACAATTTGAGTGATGGGTATACTAAAAGCCCAGAGTTCACCACTATGCTATTCATCCATGGAAATCACTTATACCCCTAAATCTATTGAAATTTTAAAAACCAAATATTTAGAAATTAAACAATGTTGGTGAGACACAGCCAAAACAATGCCTAGAGGAAAGTCTATAGCATTAAATGTTTATATTAGAAAGGAATAAAGATCAAAACATCAAAGATTCTCCAGCTTAAGAAACTAGGGGAAAAAAGAGTAAAGTAAATAGAAGAAAGAAAATAATGGATATAAAAGCAGAAATCATTGAAACAGAAAACAACAGGGAAAACTAACAAAGGGGAAATCTGGTTCTTTGAAAAGATCAACAATGGATAAAGCTATAGCCAAACTAATCAAAAGAAAAAGAAAAATGCAAATTACTAATATTAGGAATAGTGGCATTAAAACGATAACAAGAAAATGTTATGAACAAATGTATGCTAACTAATTTGACAACTTGGATGAAATAATAAAATTCCTTTAAAAATACAACTTATCAGCCATATGGGGTGTGGTTCATGCCTGTTATCTCAGCACTTTGGAAGGCCGAGACAGGAGGATTGTTTGAGGCTGCAGTGAACTAGGATTGCACCACCGCACTCCAGCCTGGGTGACAGAGTGAGACTCTGTCTCTTAAAACACACACACACACACACACACACACACACAACTTATCAAAATGGTCAAAAGATGAAACAGAAAATATTAATATCAATTGGTCTATATCTGTTAAAGAAGTTGAATCTGTTATCAAAAACTTTCTAATGGCAGGCACAATGGCTCTTGCCTGTAATCACAGGCTTTGGGAGGCTGAGGCAGGAGGATCATTTGAGGCCAGGAGTCGGAGACCAGCCTGGGCAACATAGTGAGACCCCCCCCCAACTACAAAAAAATTCTAAAATTAGCTGGGCATTGTGGTGCATACTTGTAGTCCTACTTGGGAGGCTGGGGTGGGAGGACTGTTTGAGCCCAGGAGTTTGAGGCTGCAGGGAGCTATGATCACACCACTCACTGCACTCCAGCCTGGGAAACAGAGTGAGACCCTGTCCTAAACAAACAAACAAACAAAAAACCCAAACAAATAAACAAACAAAAAACTTTCCCATAAAGAAAACTCCATGCTCAGATGGTTTCACTTGTGAATTGTATGAAATATTTGAGTAAGAAGTGACATGAATGTTACACAATCTTTTAGAAAACTAGAAGAAGAGGAATAATTTTCCAGCTTGCTTTCTGAGGAACCTTGATTTAATATATAAATATTTGTCTCCTCTTACCACATCTATTCAGCACTATATTGGATGCCCTAGCCAGTGCAATGAGGCAAGGAAAAATAAATTAAAAGGCATAGACTGAAAGGGAAAAAGCAAAATTGTCTCTATTTACAGATGACATGCTTGTTTACATAGCAATCCTATGGAATCTACAAAATGGCTATTAAGACTAAGTGAATTTAACAACATCAGAGCACA
>JAQIFY010003992.1:0-12117 GCA_028533085.1 Varecia variegata
AAGTGCACATTTGGGAATAACACCAATTGTGTATTGGACAGAGGTGGGGGGTGGGGGAGCAGTGGGTGTATACCTACATGATGAGTGCGATGTGCACTGTCTGGGGAATGGACACGCTTGAAGCTCTGACTCGGAATGGGAGGGACATGGGCAATATATCTAACCAGAACTTTTGTACCCCCATAATAAGCCAAAATAAAAACAAAAAACAAAACAAAACAAACAAACAAAAAGATTAGGCATTAGAAGAAATATTAAAAGGTGATATAAGAGATAAATGGAAGGATTTAGATGCAGTTCTACTTGAGGACTGAGAGAAAGACCAAATGATTTCAGTGACTCATTTCCAGCCCTTTGATTCTAGTAACAGTTACATTCTTTGGACTTCAAATTTTCTGTCTACAAAATAGAAGTTGATAATTTTAGTTTTCCTTTCAGATTTAGAATTCAAGAATTACATTGTTATAAAATGAATATTCTCTCAATTTTTTGATGTAGTTTATACTTAAATACCTAAGATTTGCATCACTTATTTTTGGCAGTAGCCGACAATACAAGTGCATGCTTCTTGGTTTTTTTCACTGAACTAATTTTAGGAATTAAATAGATGGTCAGATGTGACTCAGGAAAAACATTGTCTTCTGTATCTCTCCTGAAGGAATGAATTCTATTCTGGTGTATGTAGGCCACGAGGTGTTTGAGAACTACTTCCCCTTTCAGTGGAAGCTGGGGGATAACCAGTCACACAAGGAACATCTAACTCAGAACATAGTCGCCACTGCTGTCTGGGTGCTCATTGCCTACATACTCCATAGAAAGAAGATTTTTTGGAAGATCTGATAGGTCCTGCTAAGATGTGTTGCTGGAAGACTCTAGTGGCCTGGGGGAAAGTGTTAAAGCAGCCTTTGTTATTAAAGGAAATCATTAATTATAAAACCAATAGGATGTGTATGTCTAGGTTTTTGAGGAAGATGCTGATGTGGTCAAACTAGTGTTCTGTGACTAGGCTGGTGAGAACTCTGCCTATTTGGTTGTGACTTACATATTTGAAAAGAAATTGTCTTTTTTCCTCCATCTTCTCTGGAAATGGATGTATTTGGCACTTCATTCTAAGGAGATCACCTTTAACTTTCAAAAAGGGAATTACCATGGGCATTTTTCTTCTGTAACGGAAAAGACAGTCCAAGGACTGAATCTCATTGATCTCGTTTCCCTGCACACTGCCTTTCCGTGTGTGCACCCGCACTGATCAAGGTACCCTCACTTCTGTTGTGGCCGACTGTCAGGCTTCTCGAATGTGATGTGTCATAACATAGTCTGATATTGTTTAAGTGCAACCTAATGTTTCAAGAAAGCCCAAGTAATTTTCTTTTCAGATCTGCAAGGCTTTGAGGGGTCCAAAAAATGTCTATCATAAGCCATTTTCTCCTTTTCCCCACTTGAAAAAGAAAGTTAAAATATAGATGTGTTTTTCCCAACTCCTCTCACTGCCTGCCTGCTGGCCTGCCTGCCTGTCTTCCTACCCAGCTCTCTCTGCGTCTGTGTATCTTGATGGTAGCTGGGTGCCTAGTGGCATGGCTGTGGAGGGGAGGGAGGCTCACTGCCCTCGCTGGTGGCCCCAGCCTGGCCATCATGCCATGTGAGCCGCTGAGCAAGTCCTTGGCCTGTTTGGGCCTTGGTTTCCTCATCTGTGAAATGAGATGGATGGAGATGACCTCAGTTCCTTTCCCAACTCTTAGATGTGATGAGGTAAAGTACAGTGATAGCTTTTCTGAAAGCTTCAGAAAAATAATTTTATTACAGAAAATGCTTCAAAATAAATACTAATGAAAACTTAAAAACTCTCATTGGAGTGAAGCTCTTCAAAATGACCCTCCACAGTGGAGGCACCTTTCCTGCTTCTAATCACAGAACTGAAGAAATAGTTTCTAGGAGCGAAAGGAGAATATACAAACAGCACTTTTCAAATGATGCATCACCATACAGAATTTCATATTTAAGGAAAATGTGGCCATAGAATTGTGCTTTAGAGCACCCTTCCGTGGTGAGATGGGGCCATCTCAACCTGCTCCATTGTTTCAGCTGTCACCACTGCATGGGTGCCTTTCTTGTTTGTTTCCAGCCCTGGCCTCTGCCCCCAACTCTCACCCAATTGTAACTGCCTGCTGGACCCCCCACCTGGCCATCAGCCAGCATCTCAGGCTCACCTCTTCCCTCCTCCCTGTCCTCAAATCTTTTAAACCTCTTTGGATGTCCCTAGCTGTGTGAATGGATCCTTCTGTCTGGAGGTGAAACTGCCACCATCTTCTCGCTCACCTCACCTTTCCTGCACTAGTCATCGCCAAATCCTCAATTCTGTCCCCATCTTCCACCTGCAACTGCTTCCCTCTCATTGTCACTGCCTCATTACCTTGTAATCATTTTTAAACTGGCCTCCTTCCCTCAGTCCCTGCTCCTGTAACGCCACCTGTGCATGGCTGCCAGATGAAGCTTTCTCAGGCAGAGCTTGGATCAGATCATCTCTCTTTAAAAAACTCCCATTGAAAGGGAAACATGTTTGCCTGACACCCATACCCTTCCCACCGCGATCCCAGTGCGTCTATGCAGGCTTCTCTCCCGCCCCCTCTCGCCTGCCCCACTGCAGCCCGGCTAGGCTCCCGCCGTGCGCATTGCAGCCAGTGAAATCCCGCCTCAGCTTTCAGCTGGAGTCTTTCAGGGTTACTGTTTCCTCTTAATTTTTTCCTGTCTACATTTGGCTGGTCATTTTCAAACCCCATACTTCCAAGGTAACCTTCTCTAACCTCTTATTCTCATCCTCAAATAGTGTTTACTTCCTCTGGGTTCTCATGGCATGTAGTGCTTTCTGCCTTCTGTGATAGTTATTTGTGTACATGTGGTTTCTAATTTCCCATGCTGGACTGTGAGTCTCCTAAGGGCAAGAATCATGCCTTGTTCATCTGTGTATTCTTCATGGCACCACACACAGTGCCTTGTACATATGTAGCAGGCACTAAATAAACATTTTTAAAGCAAAGCAGTGGTGGTTTTTTCTTTTGTTTAATATTTAAGTGCAGATAAAATTAGCATGTATCTGAGTGCTACATGAAAATGGCCAGGGAGCTGTGTGTGGGACAGTCATTTTTGGGGAATCCTGCTGCTACCCTTTCTTGCAGCGAGCCATTATGAATGGTCAAAGCTGCGTCAGCTCAAATTTCAGCAACGAAAGCTGAATTGGTCCTCTCCAGGTGAGTTATCTAGAAGCATTTCTCAAACTGGGTATTGTATCATGTAGGGTGTCTTGAGCCCTAAGGAACAGGAAATCCTGATTCAGGTGGGTTGTGAGGAAAAACTTTTCTCACATACATCCAGGGGGAGGCTGGCTGCAGCACGCCAGCTTGCTCTCAGCTGAGATGGCCGCTGCCATGATTCCAGGGGTTCCACACAAGCACGGCACTCAGTGGAGGGAGAGGGCATCTCCTCTGTGTGTCCCATAATTTTGTTAGCCAGAAAACCCTTCTTAGAAGTTTCTCAGTGTTGAGATCAACCAACAATATCCCAGAACTCAAATAATGAGAAGACAGTTCTGGCGGGCCACAGAGAAGTGAAAAAACTCTGAGCAGATGGTAAGAGAATCAGATTTCCACATCTATGATGCCCACCAACCCCAATTTGCGCAGCACTAAGAACATGAAAAAATTCTCCCCTGGCTCATGGTTTCTGCACTAGAAAAAGTGAGGTTGAGGTGGTCCACCAGCTTTCCCACCATCTTGGGTTCCCTTGCAGGAGACCTTTCCCTGTTTCATTCAACCCACAGGAATAATTGGGAGTGCCTGAAAGGAGAAATATCCCAAGACAGAGACAAAGCGGTTGGGGGGAGGGGGTTGGGACTACTGTCCCCAGGCCTGGAAACCCTGCTTTGTAACTTGTCTGAAAGAGAAGCCAAATCAGACTGGCTATTCAGCAGCACCGTGCTGAAGGAAGTTTGTTCCATGGGTACCCTGGGCATACTCACACTCAGCATTCCCACACTACCAAGATATACCCTTTGGAAGCTCCCCAATTCAGGAAAGAGGCACTCTGTTTAGTAGGGATTGTTTAGTAGGGATTGTTTAGTATGGGATTAAGTCACTGTCTAGTGGCAAAGAGGATGCAGTGACCTGCAAAACACACTTAAGAAAGAAGAATTCATTTCATAGGAAGAGGGTAAATTTTAGCTAGAAAGGAGTTACATATGGAATGCTTACATTCACTTAGAGAAAGCAGCTAGACATTGGGTTGACTATAGGTTTGCTTAACTCTGAGAACCAAAGAAGTGTGTAGTTTCCTGTCAAACACACTTAAGAAAGAAGAAGTCACTTTGTAGGAAGAGGGTAACTTTTAGCTGGGAAAAGAGTTACTTATGGAAATGCTTACATTCACTTAGATAATGCAGCTAGACATTGGGTTGACTATAGGTTTGCTTAACTCTGAGAACCGAAGAAGTCTGTAGAGTTTCCTGGCAAACACTTCAGAAATAAGTCATTTTGTAGGGAGAGGGTAACTTTTAGCCTTAAGAGTTACATACGGAAACACTTAAATTCACTTAAAGAAGCCAGACATTGGGTTGACTACAGGTTTGCTTAACTCTGAGAACAGAAGAATTGTGTAGAGTTTCCTGTCAAGTACATTTGAGAAAGAAGAATTCATTTTGTAGGAAGAGTGTAACTTTTAGCTGGAAATGAGCTGCATACAGAAACGTTTACATTCACTTAGTAAAGGCAGCTAGAAATTTGGTTGACAGTAAGTTTGCTTAAGTCTGAGTACTGAAGAAGTGTGTAGAGTTTCCAGCAAAATACACTTAAGAAAGAAAAATTCATTTCATAGGAAGAGGGTAACTTTTAGCCTGAAAAGAGTTACATATGGAAAGCTTACATTCACTTAGCGAAAGCAACTAGTCATTGGGTTGACTATAGGTTTGCTTAACTCTGAGAACCGAAGAAGTGTGTAGAATTTCCTGTGAAACACAGTTAGGAAAGAAGTGACTTCTTTAAAAAAGGTAACTTTTAGCCGGAAACGAGCTATAGTAGAAAATCCTTACATTCACTTAGAGAAAGCAGCTAGACATTGGGTTGAAGATAGGTTTGCTTAACTCTTAGACCCAAAGATGTGTGTAGAGTTTCCTGCCAAACACACTTCACAAAGAAGTCATTTCATAGGAAGAGTGTAACTTTTAGCCAGATAGGAATTACATATGGAAACGCTTACATTCAGTTAGAGAAAGAGGCTAGAGATCGGGTTGAGTATAGCACTACTTTAACTCTGAGAAGAGATGAAATCTGTAGACTTTCCTACCAAAGACAGTTAAGAAAGAAGTCATTTCATAGGAAGAGGGTATCTCCTAGCCAGAAAGGAGTTACAGATAGAAACACTTACATTCACTTAGAGAAAGCAGCTAGACATTGGTTTGTCTATGGGTTTGCTTAACTTTTCGAACTGAAGCAGTGTGTAGAATTTGCTGTGAAACACATTTGAAAAAGAAGTCATTTCATATGAAGAGGGGAACTTTTAGCCGGAAAGGAATTACATATGGAAATGCTGACATTCACTTAGAGAAAGCAGCTAGACATTGTGTTGACTATAGGTTTGCTTAACTCTGAGACAGGAGAAGTGTATAGAGTTTCCTGCGAAACAGAAAAAGGAAGTCATTTCATACAAAGTGGGTAGCATTTAGCTGCAAGTGAGTTACATACAGAAAGGCTTACATTCTCATAGAAAAAGCAGTTAAGCATTGGGTTGACTATAGGTTTGTTTAACTCTGAGAACCGAAGAACTGTGTAGAGTTTCCTGCAAACACACTTCAGAAAGAAGAAGTCATTCTGTAGGAAGAGGGTAACTTTTAGGCAGAAAAGAGCTACATATAGAAATGCTTACATTCACTTAGAGAAAGCAGCTAGTCATTGGGTTGACTATAGTTTTGCTTAACTCTGAGAACCAAAGAAGTGTGTAGAGTATCCTGCCAAACACACTTCAGAAAGTAGTCATTTTGTAGGAAGAGTATAAGGATTAGCTGAAAAAGTGTTACATATAGTAACGTTAACATTCACTTAGAGAAAGCAGCTAGACATTGTAGTGTCTATAGGTTTGCTTAACACAGACAAACATAGGTATGTGTAGAGGTTCCTTTGAAACACACTAAAGAAAGAAGGAGTCACTTCTTTAAGAGAATGTAACTTTTAGCTGGAAAGCAATTGTATAAGAAAACCCTTAACATTTACTTAGAGAAGGCAGCTAGATAAATGGGTGACTATAGGTTTGCTTAACACTGAGAACTGAAGAAGTCTGTAGTTTCCTGCCAAACACACTTCACAAAGAAGACATCATTCCATAGGAAGAGGGTAACTTTTAGGCGGAAAAGAGTTACTTATGGAAATGCTTACATTCACTTAGATAATGCAGTTAGACATTGGGTTGACTATAGGTTTGCCTAACTCTGAGAACTGAGGAAGTGTGTAGAGTTTCCTGCAAGACACACTTAAGAAAGAAGAATTCATTTCGTAGGAAGAGGGTAACTTTTAGCCTGAAAGGAGTTACATATGGAAAAGCTTACATTCACTTAGGTAAAGCAGATCGACATTGCAGCGTTTATAGGTTTGCTTAACACAGAGAAACCTAGATATGTATAGAGATTTCTTTCAAACACACTAAAGAAAGAAGTCCCTTTAAAAGAAGGCGACTTTTAGCTGGAAACCAGTTGTATTAGAAAACCCTTACATTCACTTAGAGAAAGCAGCTAGACATTTGGTTGACTATAGGTTTGGTTAGCTCTGGGAGCCAAAGAAGTATGTAGAGTTTCCTGCCAAACATACTTAAGAAAGAAGAAGTCATTTCATAGGAAAAGGGTAACTCTTAGCCAGAAAGCAGTTACATATAGAAACGCTTATATTGACTTGCATAAAGCAGCTAGACATCGGGTTCACTATGGGTTTGCTTAACTCTTGAAACCAAAGCAGTGTGTAGAGTTTCCTGCCAAACACAGTTAAGAAAGAATAAATCATTCCGTAGGAAGAGGGTAACTTTTAGCTGGAAACGAGCTACATATGGAAACGCTTACGTTCACTTAGAGAAAGCAGCTAGATATTGAAGCGTCTATAGGTTTGCTTAATGTACAAAACCCAAGATGTGTGTAGATTTTCCTGTCAAACACACTTAAGAAAGAAGTCACTTTGTATGAAGAGGGTAACTTTTAGGCGGAAAAGAGTTACATATGGGGCCGGGAGCGGTGGCTCATGCCTGTAATCCTAGCACTCTGGGAGGCTGAGGTGGGCAGATTGCTTGAGCTCAGGAGTTCGAGACCAGCCTGAGCAAGAGCGAGACCCTGTCTCTACTAAAAATAGAAATAAATTATATGTACAGCTAAAAATATATATAGAAAAATTAGCCGGGTATGGTGGCACATGCCTGTAGTGCCAGCTACTCGGGAGGCTGAGGCAAGAGGATTGCTTAAGCCCAGGAGTTTGAGGTTGCCGTAAGCTAGGCTGACGCCACAGCACTCTAGCCTGGGCAACAGAGTGAGACTCTGTCTCAAAAAAAAAAAAAAAAAGAGTTACATATGAAAAGGCTTACATTCACTTAGAGAAAGCAGATAGACACTGGAGCATCTATAGGTTTGCTTAACGCAGAGAATGGAAGATGTGTGTAGAGTTTGCTGTCAAACACACAGTTAAGAAAGTAGAAGTTAATTCTTTAAAAGCCTGAACTCAAAGCCACCTCTTGGAGATTTACTCAGTTTTCCTGGGTATTTCTCATGCATACATAAAGAAAATATTATTCGATTATACTTATTACAGCACAGTAACATAAACTAAAATAAAATCCCAAGCCCCATGCCAACTGAATCGACCCCCTTAGCCACGCAAATCTCAGAGAAACCTTAAAATTGAGTTCCAGGAGTTTAGATACAATTGACCAGCATTAATATTAAAAAAGAAAACAAAACAGAGATCATAAGACTAACAAAACAGGCACTCTGTGACAATAAGGTACTAAATTATTAACAAGACCCAACCCCTAACCCTAACCCCTAACCTGAACTCAAACCCAAACCCTAATGCTGACTGTTGACTCCTTCCCTCGCCCCTGCCCCTGACTATTGGCTCCTGCCTTCTAATCCCGGACTATTGACTTCTAATGCCCCACCCCTAACCATTGTCTAACTTAACTGAAACTGTACTACACAGCTAAGAAATGTAAATACAGCAGGTGAGTGCAAAGCCTCGAACAGCTGCACTGAAATGAGTAAGAAGAGCTGTTTCACTTACACATGATCACCCCTCCCCCAAGTCAGCACAGCTCAGTGCCCACCTGGTGGTTTTTCTCTGGGTTGGGGGGAGGTGAGTCGGGGGGTTGGGGAGGACAGAAGAGTGGAACATGTGCCTGACATTCCACGCCTGACTTGGAGTGCTGAGAGAACCAGCATAGTTTGGATGCCTGGGGGCTGCAGAAGGCAAGGGGGGAGGGCTTCCTTCCAGAAGGCCTGCAATGCTACACATGGAGGCCCACTGCCATTGAAAGAAGGTGCCCAACTTCATCCTGGGAAGGGCAGGAGGAAACGGAATTTGCATCTGACATTTTGGCTTTTCAGAAAGCGGCCTGAGGGACCGATTTGGGGAGCTGACGGGGAGGGGCATACTTTGGACATCTGGAAGCCAGAACAAAGGAGATTGGAGCAGCTTGTTGTAGTAACAAAGGATCCACAGTGTTATAGACAGACACCAGAGAGAACAAGAAACAGGCAGACCTCTCTAATTGGGAAATGACATGTACAAGCCCAGAGAAGTTGCACTGCCTGCCCCGAGTGTTTCAGAGGTCCTCAGAATCTCTAATTAGGCTGACTAATATCTTCCCCCATATGAAACCAGTTCATAAAGAATGGCAGAGATGGCTGCTTTTTCAAATGCATAAAACTCAGGGGAAAAAAGTCACAAGGCACATGAAGAAACAAAATCACTGTCCAACCAAAGGCCCAACATAAATCTCCAGGAACCAATCCCAAAGACACAAATCTCTATTAACATCATTGCCTTAAAGAAGCTCAGTGATCTATAACAGAACAGACACAATCAAAATTAGGAAAGCAATGTATGAACAAAATAAGAATATCAACAAAGAGATAGAAACTATAAAAAAGAACCAAACAAATTCTGGAACTGAAGAATATAATAACTGAATCAAAAAATTCACTAGAGTTTCAACAGCAGATTTAATCAAGCAGAATTGGCAAACCTGAAGACAAGTAATTTGAAATTATTGAATCAGAGAAGCAAAAAGAAAAAAAGCATAAAGAAAAGTGAAGAAAGCCTAAGGGAGCATGACAAGCCATCATTCAGGACCAATATACACATTATGGGGGTTTCAAAAGCAGAATAAAGGGACATAGAGCTTGTTGGAAGAAATAATTGTCCCAAACTTCCCAAAACTGAGGAAGGAAATGAACATCCAAACTCAAGCAACATTGTACTAGGTTGGATACCTGACAACCAATTATATTTTTGATGGTTTTAAAGTAGTTTTATTATCCAGGTGAACAAATATCATAAAGAATTAAACCTGTGGCTCTCTGTTAGTGTCTTGTTTAGGTAAGGGTGAAAAGGAGAAGCCAGACTCCCAATGGACAGGTCTGGGGGAAAAATTCTAGGAAGAGACAATTCTCCCTTATTCCTAGTGAACTCCTATGGTAGTATGTTAGGAGAAGAAAAAAATATCCAAGGCACAGATTTTACAATAATGGATATGATGCAATTAATAATCTCTCCCTTTGAATGAATCTTCTTACCAGAGTCAAGAATGCCTTGAAATCACTTTAACTGTCCTATAACCTTGTGCAACTTGCTTTTTTAAGTGGTTTTTCAAAGTTACATAATATAAAAGTAATAGCAAATAATCTATAAAGCCATAGTCTTTTAACTTTTATATGGTCACAGACTGCTCTGGGAATGTGACAAAAGAAAGTACAAACCCTAGTATCCTAGAAAAATAAATCCACACACAAAAGTCCACAAAAAATTTCAAAAGTTTTATAGATCGCATGAAGTTCTTGCTTACATCCTTGATGTATCTGTGGGGACTCCAGGTTTAGAAAACTTTACTTTGATAGAAACTCTGGTACTGTTTCTTCACGTCTAAAATAAAGAGATAGAACAAATGATCTATAAGGTTCTTCCAGCTGGAAGTGAGGTGTGGTGGAGAACAAAGTCTGTAGTAAACCAACCAATTTAGCATGCTTATAGGGATTGGGGTGGCCGGGTTAACAGAAAAGAAAGAACTTTTATACTTATTACAGCAAAAGGAAGATTAGGACTAGAATGTTAAGAGGATATAGGCTCTGCTATCCTTTAAGAATTTAAATCTAGAAAGCATGTGTATATTTTCACAGCAAAATTCTGAAAGTCAACAAGAGAGGAGAGTACCCCACCAAGAAAACATTAATATTACCTGGAGTAGTGATTCAGAGCTACTAAACATTTGCTGAATGTGTAAGGTACTAAAAAATAGATTATAATTTTGTTAAGAAAAGATATTTTACATTAATACATGTATTATACTTTGGAATTATCTAAGTCGCATGTGGATAACTTTAGATTTCCTTCAATAACTTTATTCTTTATAAAATATATAAATAAATACATATATAATTCAACTTTTAAAAGCATTATCGCATGCAAGAAGAAGGTATTGCTATCACCATTACAAATTACTGCAAAACATTCATTTCCTGTGCGTCTTCCAATGCTAGTGGCAAAGTGAAAGCTGAATGGAGAGTAAGCTGGACTGTGTGACTTCATTGCCAGGGGTAGACACATAAAGAAGCAAAGTCATTTCCAGAGGAGGAACGCTGGGCCCCCAGAAAAGTGAAAGAAAGGAGTTACTGAGCTCTGCACTCAGGCGCATCTTTTCCTGGGGGCACGTGCCTGGGACCTGGCTGAGGATCCACACTGTCTGCTCCTGCAGTCTGTACCTCTGAGAAAGAAAAGAATTAATCCTATTAAAACACACACAAAAAGCAAACACAGCTGGAGTGGAAAGGATCTTAAGAAGGAGAGCTATGAGGAATGAGAAATGGCAATGTGGTTCATTGTGTTTGGTCATTAAAAAGGTGTATTTCACTTCATCAAAGTTGGAGAAGTTTATTCTTTATTTTATCATAAGAGAAACTGTTAGAAAAACCATATTATATGTAAAACTAAGGCGTAATACAGTTTTATTTGGAATTCATCATTTTGAGATTCCATGAGAATCAAACATAGACTGAATTTGACTTTCGTTTGTCCTTTTTTTGGGGGGAAAAGGCATGCTAAGCAAATAATAATATGTATTTTAGTCATCTTTGGAAAACTTTGAGTCTTATTGGTCAGTTTTTGATTTATGTATTCCTCCAGCCTACTTTTATTTATGTCACCTAAAAATAGTACCAGAGAGATCCATATGTTGCTCAAATGTTTTTATTTGCATTTGGATGAATTCATATTATACACGTGCCTCTGGCCCTATCAGATAAAATCAAAAGGTGATTATAGCTGGGCACAATGGCACATACCTATAGTCCCAGCTATCTGGGAGACTAAGGTCGGAGGATCGCTTGAGCTCAGGAGTTTGAGGCCAGCTTGGGCAACAGAGCGAGACCCTCTTAAAAAAGAACTGATTATAAAGGTTTCTCAATTTTTTCAAGAGAGTCTTTTAAAATGGTGAGTGTACAGCAAAAGTTCCATGTAAGTGTAGCCAATGGAACATCCTTAAGTGTTTGTTAAATGCTATTCAACTAAGAGAAGAGTGCAAACAGTTTTTCCCAGTGGTTTTATGCCTATCTGCCTAAGAGCACTTTCACACTGCCAACTTGATCTAATTTCGATGTGTAGTGGATGAGAATGGACGGATTTCTTCGTAGTCACCAAGTAGCTGTCTCCTAAACTCTGGAACCTTTGCTCAAGGCTTTACATGATTTGGAAGCTGCCTTTCTTGATGTACGATCTCGCTGCTTTAGATTTCCACAGTTGTGTAACAGGGTAGTTCTATGGGCAGATACACTGTCACAAACAGAAGTGCACACCTGGGCACATAATAGATGCTATGTGTGAGAAAGAC